>JAMKCH010001623.1:0-61051 GCA_023653785.1 Ophioderma brevispina
AAAAAGCCTTTTTCCACCGTTTTTCTGGGGGGGAAAATGGCTCACCGGAGAGTACAAGGCACTAGGGCTTGGTTATTGCTGGTGGGACTTCAGAGACACTTTGTGTATTGCCTTCTATTGCTGTTTGAGTGTTGGCGCGGGCGCCCTGTGACGTGATAGTTTAAAATATTTTATCCTGTTATTTTTTATTTGATATGAATGCTATGATATATTCTGCAAGAAGTTTGGCCACATTAAAAACGTTTTGCAATAGAGTTCTTTCTATCTATTTTGCTATAGGATACAGGTATCGTATACATGGCACACAGCCCTTCCAGCAGAAGTGTATGGGTTTTGTTTAAAGTCCTTTTGAAAGCACGGTTACAGCCACATAGTACACTAAACTCTACAAGATTAGAGTTGTCTACAACCCAACAAAAATCAAGAGCCTAGAAAGACCAAGAAAGCTCTAAAAGCAGGCGGCAAAGGGAAAGGGGAAAGGGGAAAGGGGAAGGAAAAAAGAAAGGGTAAGTACCTATGGTTATGGTTTACATTCTCAATAATTTACAAATTTGTATATTTAATTAATATTATTATTTAGTTTCAAAATCATGATCAAGCAGTGAAATGTTTTGTGAACTTTGCATGTTTTGAGTATTTTTTTCTTTAATAATTTACTTATATAGAACATTTTGAGTCACTGAGAAGAGTTAGATGTTGTATTTTTATTCCTTTCGAAGATTCTTTCGACAGTTGAGACATGTTACTGTAAACCTATTCTTGTGCAATTCCATTATATTTATGATGAAAAATTGTTTAGTTGTTTTTCCAGCTTGGCAAAAAAATTGAAAAATGAACAAAATCATACCTGGAAGGGCAGTTTCAGTTTATATTTTACCATGAATAGAATCAGTAGCCAGAAGTGTCTTGTCCCTGCTTATAGTTATGACCTCTTGAAATTAAGGAGTTGGAGTACACATTAGAATTTTATCAAGGAGTTTGTGGATGTACGTGTTGTTAAACAGATTGGCGGCCGTCAAATTTAGGATTGCTTTGCCAACCACCGTTGCAGCGATCAGGCATATTTGTGGGTTGTACTAAGGGATATTTGAAAATAATTATTGCTTTCAAACTTGGGCCATTGTTTTGGATCCTTGCAATTTTGAGCTTTTAATTAAAAATGTATACTCTATAGGTAATTGGGGAAATTTTTTTTTTTATTTTGAATAGAGTAGACTTTTGGTTTGATCTCCAGGTCATCCCAAACATGCGAAAAATGCAAACATGCCCCTGGTTGACCTGACATTTACAGATATTAGCATTGATTCTTTTGATTCTCACCCAGGGGTTCTCAATAGGCGGCCCGCTAGCAAAATCATCCGGCCTGCCAACCATGATTTTTGGCCCTGGACTTGCTCTAAATAAAAGGGAAACATAAGAAATTCTGGTGTATTTGGCCCTCTTTCAAAATATTTTTGGGCTTTCTTTGGTCCTTCAGCTAAAATAATTGAGAACCCCTGCTCTACATGCTTTGGGTTGGAAGAAAGGTCTGGTATGTAACCATGACCTCATGTGTCAAGCCCTTATAGTTACCCTGCTACAAATATTGAAGGAATTATAAAAAAAATTGGCCCCCATTACCCCATGGTGGCTTGACAGCCTCACTGTGCATAATTTGAAGCTGTGGAGCACCATTATTTTTTAAGGGGAGTGGTCACTGCACATCACCTTCAGATAATGGAGATGATGCCACTGGTGGCAATCACCCTTCCTTTAGCTTAATGATGCATTTTATCTTTGCCATTAGTCGTTTGGCCAGCATTTTTGCTTTCAAACAAAGTAATTTTACATAACAGGAAGAAAAAGGAGAATTCACAGAGCAAGGCAAGTCGGTGGCCAACTCCAAAATATGGGAGACCAGACTAGAAGCGACCGAAAAGTCTCGTCAGGATTCCGTGAAATGCAAGATATTGTCTTGGAGAAGAGGCTCTGCAGCGCAGATGGTGGCAGACTGAGAAGGTATGACTATTGAATTTCACACTTACTCAATAAAGAAGACTATAGCAAGGAAGATCTGGTATGATAAGATGTGACCCAAAACCCCCCCCCCCCCCCCCCAGGACTACCAGCTTTCTTAACATTCTTACACTATCTCTGATTGTCTCATTACACAATATAACATGAAATATCTCTCTTGGTAACCAATCAGTATAAATCTTTATATCTGTATGAACTCTTAAAGACAACTTCAGTGATTTATTTTACCAAAGAGTCAAAATATTTGAAATCTCAGGAACTAGCTTAAAAGGTGAAAGAATAAGCCTAGAATTCTCGTATTTTACCTATTTCCAACTGAAGAATTGACCGAAAACGAAGAAAACGGCAAGTTTTCAAAGATACAAATATCCATTCCTTAACATGTAGTAGTAAGTGTCCCTACAGACACTAATGACTAAACATCGAATTTGCCTGGTTAGGTTGCTTTTTGGTCTATCATTTTGGCCGGGTATGTTTAATACCTATACTTGTTACAGACATCAAAAATCTGATTTTGATGATTTTTTTGATTTTTCGGATTTAGCAAATCACTGATATGCCTTAAAGGTGTGTAGTCGATCGACTTTGAGACCCCCTGATTTTCCCGGAAATACCGATAGTATTCGATTTTGATATCAGTGGGAAAAAGGCCGGTATTTTTCTTTCTCTCATTATCGCCTGAATTTTTCAGCGCCTCAAATCCATTTCATTCTCACAAATATAACGAAAAACCGCTTTTTAGTGTTTAACCATCAAAATTAGCACAGTATTGACTAGGCTTTTGCAATAATTGCATTATTGCTTTCTATACCGTCAAAAAACCCCTCAGCTTTGTTTTCCACTGTACTTGATCACAGCTTTTGACAATTCTCATTATTATGAAAAAACAAGAAAAAACCAAAAACAATCAACGGCGACACCTTTTGTAGACACTAAAGTTGGTGTATATAGACCACGAACTACTTCCTGTTAAATTTGATTGAAATTTCACATTTTCTGGCCAATATGATTTTTCAAACAATTATTTAACAAACACGTCTTTCTATGGGAAATAGGCTATAGAGGGCGCTATAACTACAAATTATGACCTTTGTAGGCCTATATGGCAAGATTCCCGCAAGGGATTTGTTTTGATTTTTGCGGCGGTAATAGGTCCTCTTCCATGTCCCTACTTATATCAGTTGTCAAAATTGTGTCGCCCATTGCTTAATATTGCTCTAAAATAAAAGCACAATTTTGCATGGGGTCAAACATCTGTGTGATAGGGCGTACGCGCAGTAGCAGGCTCTAGAGATTTCACATATCAGGTGTCCCTAAAAAATGGAAACCCTGATTTTTTGCATTGATGTAAAGCTTTGTATAAAAAAATCAAAATTTGAAAGGATTAAGCTGAAATTCTTTGCATTAAAGAAGGATGTAAGCCTGTAATTCATGATTCTATAGCAGAACCTATGACTCAGCTGAACTCAAATAAAACATGCGGGAAACAAGTAAAATGATACATAGCCAAGTAAATGTATATAAATAAAGACTCATACTAATTGCGTGCTTTAAAAATTTGTGACAAAAATACATGTGCACCCAGTCCATCTCGCTTCCCGATTTTTCCACTGGACAAGAAGGACTGTGCCTACATGGACACCAGGGAAACGAGCACTAAGCGTATGAAGTCTTTAAGGTGCTGTGAAGTCATGAATTCAAAGGAACCTGTTTTTTGCCGTATCTTTTTCTTCCTTAATTGTTGTTCCAACATTATAAAATATACATATGAGAAGGAAATACTCAAGGAATCCAAATAATGATAATATTTTCCCAAAATACCTATTTTTTTGAGAAAATCATAAAAATGAGATTTTCACTCAGTTTTTTCGGTTCCCTATAAAAAAATATAGAAATGTTATAAAAATGTGCCTTGTTTCTTTTTTTATTCGCAGAGTCAATATTTCTAGGGTCGTTTTTCCCCTTTTTTTTTCAAATTCTGCACTATTTAATCAAAATTAATTTGCCCAAAAAATGCCCAAAACCGGCGTTTTTTTGCATTTGGGACAACGGCCAAGATTGTTCAAAAGGTTGACATAATCACAACGATTTTAATAAACCAAAAATGAAAAAACTAACAAATACCGACCACTAGATTTTGATATGCTCTAAACGATGCTTTTCAATTTTCTTACCTGTTGCTGGATTATGGCATTTTCGAGTACCTGGGGAACGAAATCCACGATTATCGCCGAAAGTGAACACAGAGAAAATCGCCATTTGTCCAAATATTGTCCCATTCGCTACAAAATATAGCCTTATTCCAACCACAAGCGTTGCATTCATCGCTTATCTTCAACACTGCTATCTGCAACAGGTCACATTGCTTATCTGTATACTTATGATCAAAATTCAACAACTTTATGAGGCTCCAATCGTGAAATTAAAAATCCCATTCTGGTTGCAAAAGCAACTCACGTGGCACCATTTTACAATTGCAACCAAGTTACCATGGTGATGTCGTATATCGAATCGATGCATCAAGCGTTTTCTGATGCGCTCATTACATCGCGCGCGCGGAATAGCACAGGCGCGTATTGCGCGTAATACGCGAAATTACCGCCCTTTTGCAGTTCAGATCCCATGTGATTTTTCTTGGTCAAAAATGCGGAACTAGTAAAAAGTAAATGAACAAATTAGATGACAAAGAAATATAATAGATTCTGTTAAAAGATAATGGATAAGACACAACATGTTAATGCCGTTACATTAAAAAAAGAAAACTGCCATTTGACTAAGTTCCTGACTTCACAGCCACGTTACTTTGCAGAGTTTCAAGCAGCCATATATAGATTAATTAAAGAGGATATATTCTGCATTCATGGCCGTTGCCCTTTTTTCAAACTGACAAAAGTGTGCAAACAAATTTGATTGAAATTCTTGTATTTTCACTATGACGATGTGCCAAATTTAACACACCGATATCTTCAAGGAAATAAAACGTATTTGAACCCACCTACCTTTATTCTATCTGGTAATGATGTTTTTTATGGTTTGAGACTTTAACACAAAAATCAGCCACTATTGCCAATGCCTTGGATGTTACTTCAGTGCCCTGTTACACATACAAATCGGTTGGTAGGCAGTTTTTAAAATGTTTTTTTTTCTAAATACCCTCCAAATGAGTGTTTAATGTTAATGTTTCAGATTTCAAAACTGCAGAGCAATGAAGGACACCAGAAGGGAATCAAGAAAAGAAACAGCAAATAGGTAAGTTTGTGTGGTTAACATTTCTCCTGTTTTTTCAAGACGATATATATCTTCTTTCCCCTTTGTAGTACAGTGCACTCTACATCTTGCACTTGCGACCAGTCATATCAAAAGGAAAGATGGATTCCTCTCAAATCAGAACACAGTTTTCTTCCCAATTAGAACAGAAGGTGTAATAAGTTTTTATTGAGAGCTTTAAAAACCTCTCAATTTATACCTTTTCCGTTAAAGGGATTAGCAGCGATTGCTAATCCGAACATCACAAATCTCAAAATTCAATATTTTTATATTTTTGTAACTGGCATGGATGTGCTAAAATGCATAACCTGCAAGTGGTTGGCTGGGGAATCCGTGTATTAAATACAGGCCGGTACTTTTTAATCGCTTCTTGTAATTTCCTATACGTGCGTATCAAAATTCCGACTTGAGATAAAAAAAAAGCCTTCCGGTGATAATCACAGGTTTCAGTGTGAAATTTTTCACTATGATGAATACAGGGTTACCTCAAACACCAACTTATTTATCTTTGTTTATTCTGGTACTGGTGGTAAACCGCAATCAACAGCTGTTTAGTGTAGATTTTGAACCGCCATCGCTGTATGTCTCTTTTTGGAGACGTGTATTGGACAAATTCCTCAAATACGTAGATTTTTTCACTATTGGTGGTTTTGTTTCTACATTAAAAAGCATTTATAACTGAATTGTACACACTTATCCCCATTGTATAAGTTTACAAATGCATTTCCACATTTTTTTTTTCGATTATCTCGCATTAATAATGCTGCTAATCCCTTTAAACCACACTCAACATTCAATTATTGCTACAAGTAACCCCTTTTAAAAAGGCTAGTCACATTTATCCCAACATTAAAAATGTGGAAAAAATATGCAGAGTAAACAATTGGTTGGGAAATTTGAATTGGTAATTTCCAATGTAAATTCAAATCGCTGTGAAAAAGGTATTCATCAGCAGAGGTAATAATCCTACTTGAATAGAGAGTTCTGAGAATAAAGTATGGCTCATTGTTGATAACCAACGCCAGTTTTTAACTCTTTCCCGCATCCCGTCTGACAATCCCGGGGTACGCCACTGTGTTCCTAACCATGCTGACATTAAAAATTCCGATTTAAAAGCTCGCTCCGATATAGGAACTGTTAAAACTTAAAACTGGCACACAAAGCCAAATCAGTCAGTTTTTCCTGTTGTACCCAAAATGATGTCCATGTATGCACTTTTTTTCTTGTTTAGATTGAAGATTTCATTCACCTAAGGTTGAACACACTGCAAGAATCTCTGAAGGAGAAATCAGAAGAGGTGAAAATGATGCAGAGTGAAATGGAAAATAGTGGAAAGAATTCAATACGGAAAAGAGGACCGATGCAGAAAGAGTGGAGACAAGTAAGTGACTAAGTTAATCGAGACAAGTGAGTGGTTTGTCTTGGATTTAATTCATGGCTGCATAATACAAATCAGTAATGATCTTGATACAGTTTAATTGATAGATCAGATATCATCGCATATTGAACATTTCAGTACCAAAACAAGTGATCTCTTCCAGGAGTCTTTTAGTTGATAAAAATAGTCACAAATGTATATAAACCTAATTTAGTTAATAATAGCAGGAAAAATGTTAAAAAATAATGTACAATATAGTGGTTCTTGTGGGGGAACGGGTTGGCGCAGCGTATCTTCCCTCGCCTTTCACCTATGAGGTCCTGGGTTCAATCCCCAGTTGGGGTTCGTTCACAGTGGCTTTATGTGAATTTGTTTCTCTATCCATACTCGTTCCCCGTTTTCTTCTTCTTTCTCCGGTACTCTGTTTCCTCCTGCTTCTAAAAATCGGACTTCTTTGCCTATCTGTCTGGTAATTAGGTTCATTCACTGATGTGCTGAGCGCCTTTTATGGCTGCCGCACAGCGCCTTGAGGACGTTTACGTGGATATGTCGCGCGTTAAAAAAATACACATTATTATTAATTATTTATTCTTTACACATTTCGTAAATCTGTACTGAGGGCAAAATTCCACCTTGTTTTGGTATGTTTGCTGTACATTTCAGCATTGCTCAATGGCCAACCACCATTGGTCAGTGGGTTGGATCTGGTCCACAGCTGTTTGAAAGATAACAAAACCAGAATAAAACAAAAATATCAATAGTGACACTGATTTGGAGTTTTTCACTAGCTACACCCTTTGCAAATTTTACAAAATTCATTACAAGCCAATTTGATTTTTTTACGAGGATCTTCATGATAATGGGCAAGAATAGACAATTTGCATGGGGTCAAACAGCTGTGTATTGAGAACTTCTGATGCACAAGGTGCCTTGATTCTAAACTCCTTCACTGTCTAGGGCCTGTAAGATTTTGATGTAGTAAATGCCTGTTCTATTGTGTTCTGTTCTGGGGTTTTGTTCTGTTCAGCCTGTTAATGCCTGCTGCCAGACGAGGGCTTCTTAATTTTCCAAGCTCAACTGTCTTCAGTAAATTACTTGGTGCTGCCATGCTCTCTGATTTTATCTCTCCACCTTTTGTTTTGGCTTCCTTTCTAGGGAATAATTTTGGTAATAAATAGCTCTAAGAGAACTTTAGCATTGTAACACACTTAAAGATTGTAAATACACTTACTAACAAAGAGTTAATTGGATGTTTCTTGGAATGTGTGGTGTTTCTTTTAGATCAAGGAGGAGATGTTCTTGACTAATAAAGAACACAGACAACAGCTACAGAGAATGGAGCACAAATTCTTTGAAGAGAAGATCAGATTACAGCAAGAGGCTAGTCAGAAGATTGCTGAACTTGCTGAAAGAGCACACACCGAAGCCATAAGGTAAATCAATACATAAACCCAAAAATGTACTGAGAGTACATGATTTGACCAAAAAAAACCCCACTGCTCTGGCAGTCTGATGCATTAGTTAGTAATGGGCTATTCTAGATAAATTACATATACCCTCTGGAAGGCACAACTGAAATTGATTATATGCCTCCCATGTGGGGGATTGAATCCATCTAGAATAGCCATGTGTAGTCGTTTTTCACAGTGCATATGACACCCATGTATTGATCATGACCTGACCATGCATATTCCAAATTAATTCAATACCCCAATAATCTACGATTTTGTAGATTTTATTTATTTATTTGTTCTTATTTACAAAACCTGGGGAGTCCATTCAATGCACAGCATTGCTCTCCCATGGTACCCAGATTTAAAGGGGCATCTTGTGATCCTTAGCTTTTTTCTGTCTTAATCTAAAAAAGTTGGGATTTTTTTTTTATTTATTGGCAAAGTATTGCAATATGCATAATCGACATGCAGGAAATCAGGAAATTTATATTTTCCACTCTACAAACAGACAGCATTACAACACAGTGGTTTATGGGGCATCATGATATGAACATTTGCTCATAGCATGAGAGCAGACAATCATAATCAAGAAATTTTGGAGCTGGACATTTTGTGCAAAGCAAGTGGCACAAAGGGATTGCTTTGGTAGTGTGTGTCTGTGTATCTGTCTGTGGTAAAAATGTTGACCCAAATGTTTACCCTAAATAACATAATTGTCCACTGTTTTCACATACATGCACACTTTTTCATTACATTTGCATACAGTGGTCCTTGGGTAGTATCCCACATGTTAGTGACCTCATGTGACCTTGGTGACCTCATGTAACCTTTGTACCCATTTACAAACAGTGATGGCAGAGGACACACACATTCGATGAACGCTGTATTTTTTGGAGAACTCTGTTGAACCATAACAAAAACAAGGGTGCAAGGATCATAAAATGCACCTTCAATCTGTGTATGTGGCTGAAAAGAGTTCATATGGAAAGTATCCCAGCCAACAGATCTACAAATCATTTCAGAAAGTAACTAGTTCTTCTTTTTGCACTTGCAGTAAATTAGATGAAACCACCCGATCAGTGTATAAGGAAAATGTCCGGGTCAATGAAGTTCTCAGTTACCACATGAAAGAGGCTGAGGAACTGAAGACTAGCAGGGATAAACTGGCAGAGCGAGTCAAGCAATTGGAGGGAGGGAAAGAGCTGAATGAGAAGCTGGTGCAAGATAAGGTTGTGGAGACCAGGAAGCAAAAGCAACAAATTAAACAGGTAATAAAATGTCACAATGCTTGTGAAAGAGGTCATTGCTTTTCTAGTAGTATTTCCAGTAGACGTTTCATATAGAAGTCCCATTGATGCAAATGAGGTATTGCCATTCATTCCGTCAAGCGCTACTGCACAACGTCATACAGCGCATGACGGAATCAATTGTAATACCTCATTTGCGTCAATGGGACTTCTATATGAAATGTCTACCGTTTTTCCTGTTACTTTGACAAGCACACACAAGAACTCTTTCCTGATGTCATCACCATTTCTTCCTCAAAAGTAGTGACTAAAATATCTGATTTTGTCCTTATTAGGTTGATTTTGGTCTTATAATTTGCAGGGTATGTTAAGATACCTGTACTTGTTAGAAACATACAAAAATCTGATTTTTGATTTTTTTTTCGATTTTCTGATTTAGCAAATCACTGATAGTGCTTTTAAATAGGTACTATTGACATTGCAGCCATCTCTTTAGATGATAAAAGTGAGGCTTGGACGGCTACACAGAGCAGTCTCTGAAATGCATTTCGAATTTGACACAAACATTTTTACTGAAGTGCCATTTGCACCCAGCTACCCAAGCCTCACTTTAATTCCCAAATGGTTGCACGTGAATAGGTTTAGACACCATGAGCGATATGTTACCTGTACTTGGAATACAAACATCCATTCTGCTGCAATTTTTCAATGGGCTTTAACTACCATTTATCCTAGCCTTTGGAGTGTGAGCTTGAGAAACTGATGAGGATAATTACTTGTCCTTAGGAGTAAAGGATAATGAGGTTGCACTTAAGTTTCAGCATTGTTCTTGCTTAGGATAAAATTGGAAATGTAATGTGCGGTATGTCATAAAAAGCTTTTCTTAAAATGCCATGTAATGCTTGAAAATTATTGAATGCTGCTTGCCACCCATTATTATCCTTAATGCAATACACAGGCAAGAATCAGCAAGGATCGGTAAGGATCGTGTCATATTACCTATGCTTGCCAATTAGTCATTTAGTGAAATGGAGTAAATGTGAGTGCCTTTTCTTGCCTTAAAGGAGGAAACCCCTCAGAACCCTCTAGTTAACTTTCAGTGCTTTGAAACCCCTCAGAACCTTAGTTAACTTTCAGAGCCTTTAAAGAGGAAACCCTTCAGAACTCCAAGTTGCTTTTCCATGCCGCTTGCATGTGGAATAATTGCTCTGCATAAGTCTCGCAAGTCATTAGAGCTTTAATGTTTATTGCTTGGTCAGATAAAAATAAGAGACCCACTGCAATTTTATATGGGTAAGAAGTGACAACCAGGGCATGAAAAAATTTTTATTTCCTGAGAAGCCAGCTGCCAAATTGTCCAAAATGTATGTTTTTGCGTAAAAAAAGGTGCATTTTCCCTCCAAATTCAAACATTTCTCTCAAAATTATCAATTTCCTGGAAGGAGCTTCCCAAATTCCCCACTTTATCATGCCATGATGACAACCCTTTCAATATGATTCATAACATTTGAAATGTTTTCACTTTAATCATTTACAGCTCGAAGAAAAAGTAGAGGGTTTGGAGACTTCTTTGAGTCATATGGTTTCCGAGTTTGAGAGAGAAGGACAGATAATAGCCAAGAAAGCGGAGATAGCGACAGAGTCTAGTAAAGTTGAGATAGCCAAACTGATGAGGACAATTGAGATGCAGACCAAAGAGATGAACAAGGTCAAGAAATTGGCTAAGTCAATATTGGATCAGGTAAGTAATAAACAAATTGCATTAAAGGCCATAATGTGTAGCTTTTTTAAAAAAACTACTGGAAATTTGTTGAGCATCTGCTCAAGCTGGTGTGAAAAAGACAAGATACGCACCTTAGATTTAATTCAGAAAATATTGAAATGTTGCAGAAATACATATGAACTGTGTCACTTTTTTCTTATTCTTTATTTTCTGATTTAGCAAATCACTTACAGTGCCTTTAATTTACATTTTGAATGTACAAATTTGTTTGAAACACTTCAGTGGCAGTCAAAATTTTCCTATTTCTCACAATAAGACCATTTTCTCACTTGTTCCATGCACTCACTATAGGTCATACTAACTAAACTCCTCAAAAAAAGTTTGGAAATTTTTTTCAATCATTTATTATCTTTTATTTGAGATGTGATTCTATTGTGCTGTATATCAGTGAAAGGTTCGTTCATTACCATCACAGTGAAACCACATTTGCCAAAATCATTTGAGTCTAACACAGAATGTATCAAATTTGTCATTTGTCTTGGCACTTTGGAATTGTAAGCAAGTCCAATCCCCTAAACAACTCAAAACAACAGAATCAATATGCTAAAATGGCAAAATTTGTCCTCTAAACTCTCTTTTTTGTTATGTCGTCTGCAAGAATTGCAGAAGGTGCATAGGGATTACTCTGGTCGTATGTCTCTATGTGTGTGTGTGTCTGTGGTCAAAATGTTAACCCTTCATATATTGCATGCCGTATGAGTTCCTTAAGGGCTACGATGATGTAACTTGGTAGAAAGGTGGGGGCGGGGTGGGGTGACATGTTAGTACCCTCATGTGACCTTTGGCCCCTTTCACAAACGCGGCGGCAGACGACACTCAGGGTCCGGGGACTGTGATGTATTTTTTCTAATTTAGCAAATCACTTATAGTGCTTCACAAGTCCAATCCCCTAAACAACTCAATACAACTGAATCAATATGCTTAATGCCAAAATTTGTCCCCTAAACTCCATTTTGGTTTACTTTTTCTTTTCTATTAGCAATTTGTCCAATGTCATTCTGTTTTTTTTTTTATCAATAAATACTAGTACTTGACAAAGATAACCAAATTAGTAAAATTCTAATCAATCCTACTTCACAGAGAACAGAGATGGAACAATTTCTGCTTCTTTCTTAGACTCTCTATGAGATTGTCAAGAAAAGAGATCATCGCTACCCGAGCTAAGTATCTGAGACGATGCCGCACAGCTTATCACAAACGTATGAATGGAGGCACTGAACGGAAAGGCAGACTACCCAGATAGGAATTTCAAACAACTGAATACCCAGCACCACCAGTGTCTAATGCAGATCTCAAGGCAAGCATAAGCATGGTAAGGGAGTGTATTTGTAGAAAGTGATGAACTTCACTTTGTGAGTTTTGGAGGTGCCTTTATACCAAGAATGACTCTCAAAAATCTCAGAAAATGCTTTTGCTAAATTTCAGACTGTCTTCCAATTGCAGTAAATTATCCTGCAGAATGTCTACCTTTGTTCATCACCTAAAGGCAAACCTTATTTGGCGTTTGTTTATCTGCGCGCGTGCAAGTAATTCCATTTTACACATGCGGTAGTTGTCTTTGCAGTTTTGTGCCCACGCTGTTCTATATCAATTCCTGGTTTTAGGAGACTAAGTATTTTTGTAATGTCCTGGTAAATTCCATGGTTCTCAATTTGTTGCATCAAGGGCGTCGTGGTATCTTGGTTTTCTCTGATTTTCATAAAAAGGATCACAAATTTGACATTTAATCACTGTTATGTGTGTGTTTTTTTAGCGATTCCACATTTTTGTCGCTTGCCTTAGCAAGCAGACTTCTTGGACACTTAATGATTGTTGCCTGTTGATGTTGTCGATCTTTGATGTCTGTTGTGAAACAGATAACATAATGCTGTAACTCATTACACTGAACTGTTTCCTTTACACCATGTGGACTGAACATAGCATTTCCTTTTGAAAGTGGAATGCCCCAAAATAACCTACTTTTAGCACCCCTAAAAGAGAAAATGGTCTCAACCAGTGACCCCAGGTTACACCCTGTCGACCTTACTCTTCCTCAATTCCGTTTTGGGCGCCTTACCAAACGGGACGCGTGTTACCGCAGCTCTGTCATAGCAGCCAAATTAACTGAGATATTTTTGATACTGGAACTAGTTGTCGTCTCATACGGAATACTCCTACTACTATACCTAACTATTGGATATATTACTGAGATTATAGACTGGATTATAACCTCTATTTGGCGGAATAAACAGCGGCGACTTTACGCCCGTCGGAGAGCTTTTATTATGTATCCTTTTTTGCCGCCGATGGGGTCATGTGATCTGTGTAGCGGGAAAGGAAGGTAACAAAGGCAGCCATCTGCGCACGTGTTGCGTGTTTTGGATGCTTTGCTTTTGTGAGCCTGTTTCTTTTCTTGTAGTTGCCATACTATCAATAAAACAGTTCTTTTGGGTGAGTGTGTTATTATTTTGTATATTATGCTTGTTGTATTTTAATAAAAAATATGTGAAAAACTGGGACTTTGGAAAATTCTTACCGTGTGTGACTCTGTTACCGCGACGGTATCTTGTCTCCGCGTTGGCGGGCCGGGTTTACCGCGGCTCGCCTTTGTTTCTTTGTTCGTTTCGTTCCGACACGCGCGCCCATCTGGCTCGCTTCACCCCGCGCCGGACCCTCTTTCTCCGTGCGCTCAATTACAGGTCTTGCTTCCGCTGTCGCCCGTTTGATGCTCGTTCTTTTGCGGTGGCCTTTAGTTTTCAATGGTCGCCATGAACACTGTTCCCTGTCTATGTTTGCGGGGTGATTAGGAAAAAGGGTGGGGGGGTGGTGTTCGGTCTCTGGTCCGAGGTTCTTACAGGGCGGCCCCGCTGCTTGGGAGCACCTGAAGGTGTTGTAGCTGCGGCTACTTCATGGCGTGTTAGTAGGGCGTTTCTCTCTCGGGAGGTCCGCCCGTCTACCTCGTACCGCCGATGGCGCGCCTGGTCTAGCCCGGGGCTTCTCCGGTGCAGGCAAGCGCGGTCTGCTATGGCCTTTTTCCTCGGGGTTTGGCGGCTGGGGACATCCCGGTTGGTATATTTGCAGAGCATGTTAGTCGGCCGCCTCCCTCGGGGGGCTTGACTGACTAACACGCGGCCGGCGCGGCGATGGCTCGCCTGATTTAGCTCGTGGCTGTAGCGGTGCAGGCTACATGGTCTGCTCTGCCCTTTACCTAGGGGATTTTTGGGCGGCTGAGTCCGTCCGGTAGCGGTGAGTTGGCTATGGTGGACGCCCGGGTTCTCTCGGGCAGATCCATCGCCATACCGGCACCCGGCGCTCGTGGTTTAGGAGTCCCGGACTCTGCGACCGCGCGGCCGTGGTACCGGGCTCGGGGCTTGATTCGTCAGGCCATGAGGTGGGGTCATCGGCGCCCCCGCTGTGGGGCGCCGCGGGGTGTCGTTATGCTCACTGCTCCCCGAGGCTAGGCTACTAGCCAACGCGGTTATCATCTGGCTCGTGATGACATGCTTCAACAGCCCTTAACGGGCTAGGAGAGGCGCGCGGCGCTTCGCTAGGTGGGCCCACGCTCACGCGGGGTACAGTGCGCGGTTACTGGTGCGGTTCGTCCAGCGCTAGTTCCCGCTGCGGTTCAGCCGTTACGGCACAGCTGGTGTGGCTACGTCGTGTGGGCTGCGGAAGCATGTGCTAGCCTGCTACCCCGCGGGGTTCATCTGGCTTGTGCTGCGTGCATCACCGGGCCTTCACGGGCTAGGTGGGGCGCGCAGCGCTTCGCTAGGTTGGCCCCCGCTCACGCGGGGTTCCGTGTGCGGTTACTGGTGCGGTTCGTCCAGCGCTAGTTCCGCTACGGCGCGCTGCTTTCGGCACAAGGAGAGATCTCCGCCTCTTTCTCTCCTTCGCTATCCCCTCTTTGTTACTCTTTCTTGTTCTTACAGTGTTTGGTAAGAACAAGACTTTACCTTCACGGCTAGGTGGGGCGCGCAGCGCTTCGCTAGGTTGGCCCCCGCTCACGCGGGGTTCCGTGTGCGGTTACTGGTGCGGTTCGTCCAGCGCTAGTTCCCGCTGCGGTTCCGCCGTTACGGTGCACCCCGTGGGTGTTTCCGTTCTCGGCGCCCTCGTGGGGTAGCCTTCGTGGCTTACCTCCACGGGGGACTCGGTGCAGGCTGCAGCATGCCCTTTCATGGCGCGCTGCGTGCCGTGCTTAGCCTCTGTCGCTATGAAGTCCTCATCTCTGGCGGTTGTATATCTCGTGGCTCGGGACTTTAGGGGTTGTTCTCCCCGCCTTCGGGCGTGGAGTACTCCTCCCTTTTATAGCGTTTCACCTCTCGGAGGTGATTGGCTTGGGTTGATTGGATACCATTCAATCCTTATGCCGCGTCTCCTCCCGTAGGGGTACGCTGCATGGTGGCCGTTTATCCGCCGTCATCGGCGTTGATTTCCGGGTGGCCGTTTATCCGCCGTTGTTGGCGTGGATTTCCGGGCTTAACCACAGCATCTGGTCTCCTCTTACGGGGCTGTTGCTCGGGTGTTGTTTGTCCACCTTCCCTGGTGTTGACTTTCAACTCTGGCGCCGCGACTTGGCTCCCTTGTGGGGATGTCGCGCCGCCTTGGCTCTCGGGCATCCCTTCAGGGATGCCGTAGGTCTCGGTGGTTCTCTTGGGTCTACTCAAGTCTGCTCTTTGGCGGGGGCTCCCCTACGGGGGCGGCCTAGCTTGAGTTGCTTCACCCCTGGCTGGCATGTCGCTTTGCCCTTGGCGTGATGACAGCCCTCTCAGCCTTGTGAAGTCCCTGGGTTACCGCGTCCAATCTCTGGACGTTGCTCTAGCCTCGGCATGCAGGGTCCCCTACGTGGGGTGTCCTGCCTGTGGTGGGCACTAGCCCGCTCGGCCTGGGCATGGGGCGCAGCCTGCCGTGCTACAGCTTGCAGCGTCGTCGAGATCCAGACCTTAGCCTTTAGCACTCGGCTCCAGGCTCCCAGGGCTTTCAGCTCTGGGTCGCCGGCGCTTCGTCGCTGCCTTGTTGGCGGCTAACTGTTGCTGCCCCGGTTAGCCTAGCTCCTTCGTGATGCTAGTCCGGGCCCGTTTCGTGTGCACCATCGGGGATTTGAGGCCTCTGGTCTCTGCCAGTTAGGCGCTGGGCCATTTAGCCCTTGGCTGTCATGCCCTTAGGCTCTGGCGTTAGGCTTACTGCTACTAGCCTGGTCCGCTTTATCCTCGGGGACGGCCTAGTATAGGATGCAGCTTCGATGCCTCCTCTCCTTTGGGGATCAGCGGGGGGCCTAGCGTGCTGAGTCGGGCAAAGTGACAGTTGCCGTCTGGCGTTAGTCTCTGTTCCCGCTTGGGGTCTATAGCCATTTTCTAGCCTTGGCTTGATATTGGTCTTTGGGTCTTTAGCCCTTGACTTCCTTGGGAGGTCGTTGCCGATAGCCTGACGGTCTTTTGACTTCGCCTTGGCCTAGGCCTGGGGCTTCATCGGTTAGCTTTGCTTCTCGACTAAGACCCTTCATCTCCATTCGGGGTAGCTGGCCGTGGTTCTTCCCACGCAGCTTGGCTGGGCTTTTGTCGGGCCTAGCCTAGGGCTCATGACCTGCTGCTTGGTGTATTAACTTGGCCCCCTTCGGGGTTATGAGGGCCTTGAATATGTGGTCTGGCGTGGCCCCTCCGGGGGCTTCCCTGGGCGGCTCAGGCCTGGGGTAGGGGCTCTATGTCCTTCTCCCTTGGGCCTTACACCCCGTAGGGGGAAACCTGATCATTGCGCCTTGCCTGTTCTTCCTTGCCATCTGTCCTCACTTTTGTGCGGGCGCGAGGCCTCGGCCTACATCCGGTGGTGCCCTCGGCGGGCCTAGCCTTGCTCTTGCCGGGTTCTACGGGCTTTGGTCATTCCCAGTCTTGCCACTTGATGCTCGGGTTCACTCATTGGGGCTTGGCTCCCACCCAGTGGATGCCCTCGGCCCCCTCTGGGCTTGTTCGTCATGGCGCGCTGGTAGTTTTAGTTTGGCTCTGTTGGCCTTAACCTTACCTGTGTCCCAGGCCTAATCCTAGCCCTTGGTCTTTCGACTTCACCTGGACTCCGCCTACTGTTGGGTCCGTGTCTTGACCGTGGATCCCTCTCCGTTTTGTTCGGGAGTTAGGGGCTGCTTTGCCAGTTCTCGCCACATTTCCTTTTGGCTCCCAGTGACTACCCTGGTCCGATGTCTCCCTCGGGGGGACTGGGACACGGGTGGTTTTGGTGTCGGTCGACGATGCCCCTCTTTTTGGGCTCTCCTTGTCGTACGGGCTTAGCGTCGGCTTGTTCCGGCCTAGCGTTGGGGCTAGGTCCGGGCCTAGCGTTGGGGTTGGGGCTCGTCCGGGCCTTACGCGGTTCCCGGGGCTTCAAGGCCCAGGGTGTGCTCCCGATTCGTCGGGGTCTCTCTTAGGGGGTTCCCCCTCTCCTCTCCGTGGTTTTTTTTCAGGATTCCGTTGTTGGATCTCTTCACTTGCGGTTTCTTGCCACGGCCTTCTGTCTCAACTGTGCTGCCTAGAGGGATTCCCCGAGACGGGGTACTCCCTTGTTTGGTGTGGTTCGCCGAACTCGCCTTTCACTGGCGGCTTTCTTAGTTGTTCCTGGCAGTGGCTTGGTCTTCGTGTCTTCCCGCCGTGTGAGAGGATCTCCTTGCTTTTACCGTAGTACCCTCGGGGTCCTGGGCACGTTCGGTTGCTTCTGGCTCCTGTCTTACGACCTGGGAGCTCTTGACATGGTGGTCTGCACACTTCCGACTGGGATTATCCCCATCTTTGAGTTGTTGACTTGATCTTTTTAGCGGTTGTAGGAGCTTCTCGCTCCCGCGCGGGAATGTCTCTGGGGAGTAAACCCCGTTGTGAGTCATTCTTCCCATCTGTCTGACGTCTCGAGTTTGGTTGTCGGGTTGATTATCCTTTTTATAGGAGACGTTGGTGATTCCTTATTCGGTTTATCTCGGCCCGTTCGGGTAGCACCTCTCCGGTTGCTCTCTTCACTTTTCTCTCGGGATTATATTTTGGTGTCGAAGCCGACTGTGGCTGTCCACGGGCCTCTTCTTGGTGGCATTCCTTTTTTGCCCGTAGCCGGTGCTTCGGCTAGGGGGCTTCTTGTTTGCTCCTCGATACCGGTTTGTCGTTTGGTCCAGAAGTTCCGCATGTTAGGTTTCATTCTGTCCTTCTACGACCTGTCACTTGCTCTCTGCTGACAGTCGCCACGGGTTTGGCTTCTGCTCGGGATTCCCGAGCAGTTAGCAGTTAGCGGGCTCTCGGCCCAGGTCGCCTTTTGGGGCTCGACTCGTGTTTCTGCAGGGCTAGCATTCGGGTTCTCCTCTCTGGTAGACTTCTCGGTGGTTTACCCACTTTTGTCTACTTTTTGGCCAGGTTTGACGCTTGTTGTGTGGCCCGATCTGAGGGAATGCTAGTTTATTATTATCTAGCATTTGACTGCTCTTCGGTTGCCCGCGTGGCTGATGCCGCGCTCCGGTTTTTCAGAGGTCTGCCTCTTTCTTTCCTCGGTGGTTCTGTCTACCTCCGAGTAGAGGCCTGAATCGTCCCTCTCTGGCATGTTGTGAAGCCTGAGGTGGGCTTCGCTTATTTTGAAGGCTTGTTAGCGGTTCTCCGAGCGTCCGTTGTTTGGATCTTTCGGGTCGTATAGCTCAGCCTCCCACAGTTAAGGTGTTGGTCGTCCTCGGGAACGTTGGCTCGTTCCATTGACTCTGTAAGGCGGTCTGTTCCTGACCGAAAGCTAGTCCCTCTGGGATCTGAGTGTTTGTCGTGCGAGTTACTTGGCGAAGCCCCCAATTAACCCTTGGGTGCGGCGTCGCTCCAGTTCTCGCCTTTATTACTCCTTTTGGGTCCCCTTTCCCGGCTGAATTAACTCGGAGAATTCCTTCTCCTTGTAGCTGCTTCTTCGGGGCAGGGTTGGACTATTCTCTGCCCTCCACGGGGGGCCGGGGGCATTTTTGCCTTTAAAATTCAGTCTCTCAACATGATCTCCCCGGGTCTCTCCGTGGTTCGTATGTGGGTTCTGACGGTCCCCTCTCTAGGGGGCACGCTCCTTGGTTTTTTGATCCGCCTTGCAGGCTGGGTGCTTCTGCCATTTTTCTAGGGCCTCCGGCATCCCAGTTCCTTAAGAGTTCTCCTTTGCTATTCCTTAGGCTTGGTTTTTCTCATGCGGGGGGGAATCTCGGCTCTGGCTCTTCTCCACAAAAAAACTTTGGTACTATGGGTCATTAAAACACATTATAAAGTCTAAGGGTCTGCTCGCACCTTGGTGAACTCCACTGGCTAGGTGAGGTTATTGGCTCTGGACTTTGAATCTAGATTATGTGGTTTTGTGCTCTGGCGCTTTTGATTCAACCTTTGACTGCATCCTATCGCCTCTCTCTCTCTGGAATATCATGCTCCACCTCCGACTATGTGTGCTAGTCTAGGCTGATGGTGATTGAAAAATATTCATTCAACGGGGGTTAATGCATATGTGTCACGTCAACATGGTGTAAAGGAAATCAGTTCAGTGTAATGGTTATTCAAAAACACATTATGTTTTAAAATTCATATAAAGTGAGCCTGATTTCCTTCCAATGTTGACTTCCCGCTTCAAGGCCGCCCCACAACATGTATGGGATGTTGTGCGTCGTTGTGGGATTAGGACAAAAACGGAATTGGGGAAGGGTAATGGTCGACAGGGTGGACTGGGGTCACTGGTCGAGTCCATTTCTATTTTAGGGGTGCTAAAATGGTTATTTGGGGGCATTTCACTTCTCAGAAGGAAAATTGCATATTAGTTTCAGTCAACATTGGAAAGGAAAAATCAGGCCTCAGTATATGATTTATAAAACCATAATGTGTTTTTGATAATTTTTCAAAAATTTTGAGATTTACACAGTTGCGTTGGTAACTGGCTCAGTAAATTTACTGTGAATGGTTTAAGCTTGACACTGTCTATGTGTCGCAAACGAAGGAATTTTGTAATTAGAATAATTAAATATCGAAGATCTCCGAAATAATTCAACGGCTGTGGAAACGGCCTTCCAAAATGAGATAGCCGGGAACTAGCACCTGTACGTATCTACAATCATCTATTAGTTGTTTTATTGGTTCAGGCAAGTAAAGTTAGAGGTAATTTTCTTGAGGTGGCACTATTTCATCATGGACGGACTAAAACTTAGATTTCCAGCTCTGCCGTTAATACAATCTGGGATCCCAATTCTAACATACAAAAATCATATTTTATATAAATACGTATTTTTTCATTCTCGTTCGCAGGTGTAGTTTCCTAGACCCAAATTACCAACATAAACTGTGCAAAATATCAAATTGTGGAAAATTGGGGTGCTCTTCAAAAATTATGGCTTACAGACCGGGTCGGTTGAAGAGAGGTAGGCTGTGAAGAGAAAAAATAGTCAAAAAACATGACACAAATTTAGACAGGGCTAAAGAAAAATATTCAAAACGTAGTAAGCCAATACTATATTATAATCAGTTCCACGTATTGCAAAAATAACTTGGATGTTTACATGGTAACGACTGCAAGAGAAATTAATATACTTTATTTTTATTCGACTGCTGGTTGGTGGCAGTGACATCAATGCTACACTTCATGTGCATCTGGCAAGCTTTTTGCCAGATTTTTAAAGCATTTATTGGGAGCAACTTTCATACCATACATACCTTTTGCTTTTGTGTTTTTTTTTCTATAGACAGGTTTACAGGTTTTAATAAATTTGATATGACAGGTGCTATAATCGCTGCCAGAATTTCTCCGCAAGATTGGGGTAAGACGCAGCTGAGATGCACCAACCCGGAAGCACAAATAAGTTCTTAACACAAGCATCCAATGATTGTAATTGGTCAGGAGGCGTGCGCCGATACCGCGATTTTTAATTTGGCATAATTACATTTGCGTGCATTTTCGGGGGGTTTCCCTTGCCTGAGAAATCTGAGATTAAGGTGGAATATACCTCAACGCATGGTAGCAGTCATTAGTCAGCAACTCGCTACCAGGCATACCATTGCCTTTGTGGTTTCTACAGATAAGTTTTAACAATATTGGTTTTGTGTCGCCTGCCCTTAAGGCAGGAAGACACATAGGGATCCATTTTGTCCTGTTGTTGTGAGTCCTGTGTTGTTTGTTGTGATGAAAAAGGGTTACATTGCAGTAATATCCGGCATGTGGTCAGTGGATTAGCGCCGCCTTCAAGCATAAGGTTGTGGGTTCGAGCCCCGCTGTCGCCAATGTGTTGTGCACTTGGGCAAGGCACTTTACCTCACTTGCCTCTCTCCACCCAGGAGTATAAATGGGTACGGCATATGCTGGGAATGCAAAACAGACTCGCTGTGCGGGAGGAGTGGCGAACCCCCCACAGCAACATTATATGAGGGACTCTGGCCCAAACGCCAATGACAGGGAGATGGGCACTCCACCTGTGGGCGCACCATTTGCATTTGCAATATCCACATACTTTCATGGATTAAAACCAAACTTGGGTCACAGGTGCAACATGACATCCCCCATTTGTTGATGTTGTAAAATAGGCTGAAAATGTAAAATTGACCTCATTTGAAAAGTTGAAGTTCAATTGGAACCAAACTTGAGTCATAGGTGCAACATTGGTTTCCTCATCTGTTGATGAGGTCAAAGGTCACATACCAAGGTCAAAGGTTGTGTGAGGTCAAGTTGTAAAATAGGCTGAAAATGTAAAATTGACCTCATTTGAAAAGTTGAAGTTCAATTGGAACCAAACTTGGTTATGGAGTTTACATGCAACCCTATTTTGTTTTTATGAGGTCAAAGGTCACATATCAAGGTTTGAGGGCACGTGTGGTCCAATGGATTGAGCGCTCGTCCCGCAATCCAAAGGTCGTGGGTTCGAGTCCCACTGCGACCAACGTGTTGTGCCCTTGAGTAAGGCACTTTACCTTAATTACTCCTCTCCACCCAGGGGTATAAATGGGTACCAGCATTATTCAATGCTGGGAAAGTAACAGACTCGCTGTGCGGGAGGAGTGGCGAACCCCCCACAGCAAACATAATACGGAGGAGTCTGGCCCAAACGCCAATGAAAGAGAGAGATGGGCACTCCGCGCACGAGCTTGCTCGGCACGAGACTTTACTTTACTTTTAAGGATAAAGGTCATGTTAGGCCTATCATTCACTAACCGCGACGGCAGGCCACACAAGCGGTCTGAGGACCGATGTATTTTTTAAGCCAGATTTAAACTGGACTCACCCAGTTCATTGTTTTGAAAGTAGGAGGGCTACATATTTGCTCTGACCTTCCAATACCTGAATTTGTGTTGAATTAAGTCTTGAAATGACTATTCATCAATAGCATTTTTTTCCCTTGCAGCACCTCGCAACTGTATCCCAGGATGCTTAAACGGTGGAACTTGTCAAAACGGACAGTGCGTGTGCCCTCAGGGCTATGAAGGAAATCTCTGTGAAACTGTCGGTAAGTTTCATCTACATGTACATTACTTGTTGTATGATCACAAGACTATCAATAAGATATTGTCTTGTTTGTGTCTGCTTGTTTTTAAACTCTCTTGACATTGTTTTCTCATTGTTTGTCTCTCTGCAAAATTCAAGGAGGATGGGGTTATTTTTTGGAATTTTTTTTATTATTTCAAATTTAAGGAGTGCATACGGAGAGAGAGAGAGAGAGATAACTGTAAATAAATTTTGTTAGATTTGTTAAGCTGTGACAGCTTATTAATGTACCGTACACTCCCAACCTAAATTCAAACCACATTTCGTGTCAAAAACAATGGGACTCTACTTGAGTCTATACCGAAAATGGTAAATTCATGTAAGATATTGTCACTGAACTTTTTCTGTTTAGAATAAATTATATCATCATATTTATGTGGTAGAATTCAACAGTCATGAATACTTAATAATTTTGCATTACAAAGGAGCAGCCATATAATATGGATTTTGGGAAGTAAGTGCTGAAAAGCGAAGCTACAATGGTTGGACTGGCCAATTTTAATTCTAGCAGTGCCTAACTTAGGATTAGAGTTTAAGAGCTAGTGTTAGAATTAGGGTTAAGATTAGGCTAAAAAATGTTTACTTTTCATCCTCCAACCAACCCTGTTTTTGAAAATTTGGGAAAAGCCTTTTTACTGTACAAAAGAATACCGACAATAATTTAAATTCCATAATTTTTGTTTACCTTTCAGAATTTTCACATTTTCAATTAAATCAAAACAGCATTTTAAACAGTTTCTTAAAATTTCTAAATTATTTTAAAACATAAATAAAGTTATAAAAAATCTTGAATTGCAAAAAGTTAACCTTTATTTGGACCTTAAGTTTACAAAAAAATTATAATTAAAAACAAAATTGCCAACCGACCGATCGACCGACCGACCGTATCCCAAAATTAGTGGAGGAAGACAAGTTTACCATTTTTTGTGGGCCATCAGCATAGCTGGCGGGACCACTCTGTTGTGTTTGTGTGTATGTATATATGAATGTATTTGTGTATGTGTCACTAAAATGTTAAGTTTTTTTTATGGAGCGGCCCACAGCTTATATTCTTTGAATATAGCGAGCATGAAAGCCAAGAACCGTGAAATTCTGTTTTCTTTTGCTTCAGACTAAGGATTAGGGCTACACGGCCGGATTCTTACTCACGTGGTAGCCTATACGGCAGCTACACCATGTCTACCGCGGCAGCTACTGCACAGTACACACTGGGCTAATTGCGATGCGGTAGCTGCAAGATAGGGCTTACAAAGTACACAGTTATTAGGTGTACAGTAATGCGGCTACTCTGCTTTACCTACCCCAATGGCTACCCTGTTTTTTTTTTTTTTTTTTTTGCATTTTAAACAGTTTCTTAAAATTTCTAAATTATTTTAAAACATAAATAAAGTTATAAAAAATCTTGAATTGCAAAAAGTTAACCTTTATTTGGACCTTAAGTTTACAAAAAAAATTATAATTAAAAACAAAATTGCCAACCGACCGATCGACCGACCGACCGTATCCCAAAATTAGTGGAGGAAGACAAGTTTACCATTTTTTGTGGGCCATCAGCATAGCTGGTGGGACCACTCTGTTGTGTTTGTGTGTATGTATATATGAATGTATGTGTGTATGTGTCACTAAAATGTTAAGTTTTTTTTATGGAGCGGCCCACAGCTTATATTCTTTGAATATAGCGAGCATGAAAGCCAAGAACCGTGAAATTCTGTTTTCTTTTGCTTCAGACTAAGGATTAGGGCTAGAATAGATAATGCTGCACTGCTAAATTTTCCAGTTCAACCACAATCATAAGAGTGGACAGAGAAATGAGAGTAGGGTAGTTTTGTCTAATCACTTTACATCATTGTGTCTGTATTGTGTATAATCATGCATGTTGTCTTTGTGTGTCTGTATATCAGTTGCATGTCCAGCCAGCGAATGCTTGAATCAAGGCTTCTGTAGCCGAGGTCAATGCATATGTCGGCAAGGATTTACAGGAGCATTCTGTGAATATCCTGAATCAGGTTGGCAGTAATGCAATTATGTATACCCTTAAATAATCACCCAGAAATACTAGGAAATTTTCAGCTGATTTTTTACATAAAAGTTTATTTTCTGCAGTAATTGTTTACTGACTCTTGTAATTAATTGGTTAATATGAGTCTATTTACTATAGTAGGATTTTTTATTCCTGTCAGTTCATTAAAAGTTTTTGGGGCGTTTCGACAATTCCATTTGTTCTGAGAGGTTGTATGCTTTACCCAATCAATACGATAGAAATTTGATGTCACGATATCGGATCAGATTAAGGCCATAATTGAAAAATGTCCCTTTTCTCACAAAGAAAATATTACAAGGCAACTGCATTGAATAAATCCAAACACCAGACTTGAACAAACTCTGAAGCATTCAACATAAGAAAATGTTACGAAGAAGTAATTATTACTCACCAAAGTTCCTTTACGTCACTAAGGAATATTAGAAAATCTGATACGTTTTATTCGTCTTGTTTCAGAAATAATATTTGACAGCTTGGTCCAATCATTCACTCATAACAAACTACAATATTTACGTGGCCTAATCCTCCTCTACACCCAGCCTCAATGTCATGACACTATATCCATTCTTTGATTGACTCTAGGGCTGTGACCTAACGGGTAATGACGTTCCCGGGTACTCGTTATGATTTTCGGGCGAGTACCCGGGTACCCGAAACTCCTGAGTGCAAAATTCCGCACCAAGTTTAGAAGAAAAAAAATCTCCCTGACAATACATACCTTCAAATATTTCCATGTTTTTGAAGTTAACAGCGATGAAAACACACCTGTTCTATGTAATTCATAAGAAGAACTCTTTATTTACTACAAATCGTGTACTTTTATTTAAACTTTATTTCATCCTAAACGCCATTCACAACGTAAAAACCGATCGTGAAACACGCCGGTCAGCTGAACAAATCGGCTGAGATTGACGTAAACACAGCCCGTAGTACAGCTATTACCACTTAACGAGCCGACCTAAACAACCACGCGGTGAATGGAATTTTCCATCAAGGGAGTGTGGAGGCATCAAGAAATATGCAATGTGCTGTAGCCTAGGTAATGTTGTATTGCGATTTGCGGTTAATACAGCGGCAACAACTTTCCATCAAGCGATAAATATCAACGTTTGCATCAAATCTTGGTATACATTAATGGATATATGTTTTCATTCAGGATGTAATATTGTTCGTGAGACTCGTGAGTAGTAAAAGAAATGTAAAATTTTAAACTTATATTTTTTTAAAAGTGACGTTCGGGAAACCCGCTCGATAAATTCTGTCCCGGGTAAGACGTAAACGGGCGGGTACCCGGGTACCCGGGAATATGTCACAGCCCTAATTGACTCCAAACAAAGGAATCAATAGCGTGTCTCAAACTTTACGACAATCTATTCAATTGAATTTTGAATGAAGCCTTTACATATTCGATACAAAAAAGTTCATGTAAAATGGGTCCAAGCATTTTATTCTGTTAAACAAAGTTGAGCATTTCAGCTGTTAATAGGGCTTTTTAGTTTTTGATCTCAACACATCCCCCTCCAAATGAATTTGTACCATCGACAATATGCGTTTACTGACAGGAATAAAAAATCAGATTATAAGATAAATTGACTTATTTTGCTCAATGACTGACTAATAGGCTGTTCCAATTAAAACCTACCCTACCCTTGTAAGAAGATTTATGTAACATCTTCAACAGGAGTATGGATTCCAAATGGAATAGCCCATTGGATAACTGCATTTGAAATTGATACTCCCCTCTATTCCAAATGGAATAGTCCAATGGATAACCTTATTTGAAATGTACACATCCTCCTATGGAAGGTTTAGTTAAAACCTTCCACAAGGTGGCATGGTTTTATGGAATTTTAAATAATGAGCTCATCATGGGATACTCAATTTTGGTTTGAGTAGCTACATATCTTCAAGAATCTGTTAAGTGGACTCCTGGATATACTGATTTTCCAAGAAAAATGGGCCCATGGGTATACCTGAGGCCAAACTTTTCAGTCAAATTATTTTGTACATATTTACCAAATTTCCAGGCAACTGCAACTGTATACTATTTTGGCTAAAAACAAGGTAAAATTAAGCTATTTTCCCCAAAAATGTTGTAAAAGGACCTATCCATTTGCCAAAATTGATATAACAGGTGATAATTAATATACCAAATGGATGAAAATGGGAACCATGTTTGCAGCACGTCCCCATAATTTCATTTGTACTAAGAACCCCATGAGCTCATGTACCAAGGTTAATCTATGTACAGTGTGATTAAAAATTACTTGGACAGGAGATACGCACACCTCATGTAAGTGCAACAAGCTATGCGGGGGTTCGGCGTATTCTTTGACCAATTACACGTCGCGAAACGAGATGCAATGTTCCTCTGGACTCACACAGTCCACGCCCATATGTGTTTGATTCTGTCCAACAAATTATTAATCAGACTGTAGGAGAAGGGTCATTTTGAATTTGATAAGCCATAAGATGTTCTTGTATCTTCGAAAAGTAAGAACTGCAATGCATTGGGACAAAGGTATTGTGACAAAAAGGCAGAATAACACTATATACATAATCATTGTGTCTGTGTGTAAAGTAACTATGCATGTCTAAATGTTGTCTTTGTGTGTCTGTATATCAGTTGCATGTCCAGCCAGCGAATGCTTGAATCAAGGCTTCTGTAGCCGAGGTCAATGCATATGTCGGCAAGGATTTACAGGAGCATTCTGTGAAAATCCTGAATCAGGTTGGCAGTTGTGCAAATTCTCACTCTGTAGTCATGCAGAGTATCATATACTGGGGTGTTTCCATAATGTGACCCAACTGACACACTTTTTTTCTGACATTCATATGAATTTGGAAACCCTTCACGGAATAAACCACATGGTTATTATGAATTTGGAAACCCTTCACAGAATAAACCACATTTATTCCGCTAAGGTTTCCGAATTCATAAGTGTGTCGGAAGAAAGTGGGTCAGATGGGTAACCGAATAAACCACATGTTTATTCCACTGAGGTTTCTGAATTCGTAAGTGTGTCAGATGGATCACCTTACAGAAGCACCCCATATACTTTGTGTATGTGAAGCAATATGAGTAAACGAAGTGTATGTTGCCATTAGTCATTTGATTTGTTTCAATATGTATATCGAGGTAAACCTGAAACAAGTAAACTCAAATTTACATTTGTACCTTGGTTTAACCTAGATTCATAAACATTTATTATGAGAGACGAAATATGAAAGAACAAAAATCATGCAGTGATATTTGTCATTGCATGGTGCGTATGTCAGTGAGCGTACGCGGAGTGTTTAGAACATACGCACAACGTTGGATTGATTCGTTTTATGGGCGGGGGTATGTGCATCTTTCATTAGAAACATTAGCCTACTGCATTGGATTTCATGACATAGGCCTATTCAGATTTTTTCTTTTTAAAATGTCTGCTGTAATAACATTTATGAATTAGGTTAATGTCTGTATATTTTTAGTTTCTCATGCATCGGCAAAAATCAGTGCACTTGCATCAGTTTGACCAGACTCATAACGGCACTCGCCCCTGCGGGGCTTGTGCCATTATTCGTCGTCAAACTGATCGTGTGTGCATTGATTTTTGGCCAATGCACTTGAAGCTAACAATTTTCAGCCATTAACCTCTAATTCTTTCAGGTGCTAAATCTTTTCTAATCTATATTCCCATAAGTGCAATCCCTATAGTTCTTGGTATGGCCCTGACATTACTTAATGGGTACAAGACTTAAATCTTGATCTATGAACAGATAAATATTGGACAAAAAACCTAGCCATGTGTAAAATGAGTTTTTTACAAATCAAGTTTGATGACTATGTACACTTTATAAATAAGAGAGATGTGTGCTTGATTTGATTTGATTTGATTTTATTCAGCATATCATCACAGCATCAATACAAGCAATTATTGCACATGATAAATGACAACAAAATACAATAGCTATATTGAAATACAGGCAGAAGATAAGCCAAGGATAACCCTTTTAAGCTAAAAACTTATTTCCAAAGGGGTCCTTTATAATACACCTTAAAATACTATGATAAAAATTTTATGATAATACTATGATAAAAATTTTATCTTCATTTGCTCATGTTGGATCACAGAGGATGATTTTATTTTGAAGGGGGAAATGGTTCAAATTTGATTATCAGTGTGAAGGGACAGTCTTTTAAAGGGTGTAAAATAACGAAAAACAAATGTACATGAGTAACTAAACATGGAGCCTCCTCCCCATTTTCCAGCGTAATTTTACCTCGAAAAAGAGGCCAATAAAAAAAACATGCTCTTTGGCACTTTCAATCATTTTTTGGGTAATTTTTTTTTTTTTTTTTTTTTCTGTATATTTTTAGTTTCTCTTGCATCGGCAAAAATCAGTGCACTTGCATCAGTTTGACCAGACTCATAACGGCACTCGCCCCTGCGGGGCTTGTGCCATTATTCGTCGTCAAACTGATCGTGTGTGCATTGATTTTTGGCCAATGCACTTGAAGCTAACAATTTTCAGCCATTAACCTCTAATTCTTTCAGGTGCTAAATCTTTTCTAATCTATATTCCCATAAGTGCAATCCCTATAGTTCTTGGTATGGCCCTGACATTACTTAATGGGTACAAGACTTAAATCTTGATCTATGAACAGATAAATATTGGACAAAAAACCTAGCCATGTGTAAAATGAGTTTTTTACAAATCAAGTTTGATGACTATGTACACTTTATAAATAAGAGAGATGTGTGCTTGATTTGATTTGATTTGATTTTATTCAGCATATCATCACAGCATCAATACAAGCAATTATTGCACATGATAAATGACAACAAAATACAATAGCTATATTGAAATACAGGCAGAAGATAAGCCAAGGATAACCCTTTTAAGCTAAAAACTTATTTCCAAAGGGGTCATTTTATAATACACCTTAAAATACTATGATAAAAATTTTATGATAATACTATGATAAAAATTTTATCTTCATTTGCTCGTGTTGGATCACAGAGGATGATTTTATTTTGAAGGGGGAAATGGTTCAAATTTGATTATCAGTGTGAAGGGACAGTCTTTTAAAGGGTGTAAAATAACGAAAAACAAATGTACATGAGTAACTAAACATGGAGCCTCCTCCCCATTTTCCAGCGTAATTTTACCTCGAAAAAGAGGCCAATAAAAAAAACATGCTCTTTGGCACTTTCAATCATTTTTTGGGTAATTTTTTTTTTTTTTTTTTTTTCTGTATATTTTTAGTTTCTCTTGCATCGGCAAAAATCAGTGCACTTGCATCAGTTTGACCAGACTCATAACGGCACTCGCCCCTGCGGGGCTTGTGCCATTATTCGTCGTCAAACTGATCGTGTGTGCATTGATTTTTGGCCAATGCACTTGAAGCTAACAATTTTCAGCCATTAACCTCTAATTCTTTCAGGTGCTAAATCTTTTCTAATCTATATTCCCATAAGTGCAATCCCTATAGTTCTTGGTATGGCCCTGACATTACTTAATGGGTACAAGACTTAAATCTTGATCTATGAACAGATAAATATTGGACAAAAAACCTAGCCATGTGTAAAATGAGTTTTTTACAAATCAAGTTTGATGACTATGTACACTTTATAAATAAGAGATATGTGTGCTTGATTTGATTTGATTTTATTCAGCATATCATCACAGCATCAATACAATTATTGCACATGATAAAGGACAACAAAATACAATAGCTATATTGAAATACAGGCAGAAGATTTGACCAAATTTCACCAAATTTGGCCCCAAATCACTGATTTTTGCCCAAATATGGTGATTTTTTCCCAAATCGCTAATTTTTGCCAAAAATATGTCCTTTTTCTTCAGGCCAGGGGAGCAATTTCCTCCATGCCCCTGGTGCCGCCACTGTGCTTATCTTCTGTAAACTTATAATATGTGTTGGAAAGTTTCTTGTCTAAACACCTCTTGTTTTCTTCTGTTTCAGTTCCAGATAATATCAAACTCAACATCAGACAAGTAGGCAGTGGACTGCCAGAGATTGGTCACACATTGGGGGGGGGCAGTTTAATTGCTTGGTCAGCGGAAGCCGCACCACCTTCAACCCTGTGTGGGTGTCACCTGCAGGACAACGAATCACAGTACTCCCCCAAGGTATGCGACTAGATTTTTGTGTTGCTCCCATAATGCATTGCCACAATTTAATTCACACCCATATGTAAAATAATAAAATAAAATTCTAATCCAAAATCAGTAAATATTTAATAAATTATCCTACATGTATTTCATCAACAGGTGGTAGGGGACACATCTACGCCCTGACCCCAACCGCATACAGCACAATTCTTGTAATAGACAACATCATAGCGTCTGATGCCGGCAGATATCATTGTATTTTCCCGCCAGACCACAGAGTTACTGTTACACTCAACATCCAGGGTAAGTCAGATCTGTCTTGCAAGCTACCTTAAAAATCCCTTCCCTATAATACACTCTGTCTGATTGGCTCATTTCAGGATACAGCATGAGATAACCCTCCAAGTAACCAATCAAAATAGTGCTCCTATTTATTTTGATTATATCTGTGTGTAAACCATACCACCATTCTTACAATATCGCTGATTTACTCATTACATGCTTTGTATTGTCATGTTGGTGGCTCAGAATAATCAGAACAAAGTGGGAAAAACTTGCATTTTTATCATGATATTTGAGGAATTGCGACCAACTTTGGCCTAAATTTGGACCTTATTTAATGTGAATTGGTCTAATTTTGTCATGCTTCATGCACAATTTGATCTTGTTTAGCACTTTCTGGAGCATGTCACCATCACCAAGACAACTTTCTAATTTGACTCCCCTCTCTTGATTGCCTGAATATACCACTGCATGGTGGGCAGATGTCTTTTAAACATTGGTAAATGATGTATACTGTCTATATACTCAATATGAAGCCAACCCTCTTTCAGTACAAGTCTGAGTTCCCACCAGAGGGTGTTTTGAACTAATCCCATAATGCATTGCAATGTTCCTATATTGCCCTGTACAAAACACATGTCAGTACTTAGGGAGAATGTGGTTAAGAAGTTTAAGAACCACAGGATATTTCATGATCATGCTAAAAATTCCCTAAATACTAATGCTTTGTGGGTTAAAATGAGTGTAAAAGTCAGGAATTTTATGTGTAAAGAATAGGATTTTTGTGGGATCACATGACCCTATTGAGGTGAAATTTCCCAAAACTGATGCATTGTGGGATTGACTCAGTACACCCTCTGGTTCCCACATAAGTTAAGTTGCAGGAAACTCTTAATATTTCAAGATCATTAATGCATCAAATGTAATATTAATTCATTTTGTTTCAGGTTCTGTAGAGTGTGCTCAACCATGTCAGCACGGCGGAACATGCGTCGGTGGTGAATGTGCTTGTCCACCACTCTTTGAGGGATTGTTCTGTCAATACATGAGTAAGATGTTGACCTTTTATTGAGGGGGTAGAGAGAGAGAGAGAAGAGTGTGTTTGTGTGTATGTGATAGGTGTATGTGTGTGGTAGTAGTAGGTGTGTGTACGCCTGTACAGCAGATGTGTTTTTGGTAGTCATATGTTCAGCAGACGATGGAAATGGAGTTTAACACAAGAAAACATACGCCGGAGTTGATTCCTGCGGCATCAACCCTGTTTGACCGCTCTGTGACCTTTGTGGTTTTAATATCAATGAGTACAAGATTATGATATTCATGAAACGGACATATTTGTTTACAGCCAACTTAAAACTTAGCCTTCAAATTACCTGGATGTCTTTATCATCTTATTAATGCCCCTATCAGTTTTTGAGTATGTTATTTTTTATCTGTAAATTATATCTGTATTCTTCCAATAGCCTAGATTATCATTTTTTAGCAAATTGAAGAGATTTCATGTTTTGTGGAAATATGCCAGTGCCGCTTTAATGTTAATCAGTCTTTTTTGGACAATATGTATCCAAATTAAAATTCTTGTTTGAATAGTGCTGTACACATGATTTTTGCCATGCATGAAAAGCTAAAATTATGCAGACAACATTTAATCAGTGTGTTCTGTATGTTGTCAATTTTAACAAGTCTTCATTCGTTGGTGTTTTGTGATATTTTGCAGTTGATCCTCCATTCATGATACCGGAGCTTCCTCCCAACATCTACGAAGGGGACTCTCTTACCATAGATTGCGAGGTACCAGATGTCAGCCCCTATGTCAGCCCACAATGGTATAACCCACAGAACCAACAAGTGCAGCCACAAGGCCTGGGTATGTACCATTCTCATATTTTATCTCAAGTGGGATAGTTTGTGCACCGGGACATAGTTTAGATTTTGTAATAAATTGTTATGATGTCTGAACCTAAATTTTCTGCCATCTGCATGCATTCCAGGGATAACTCGTCTATATGTCTGTCCGCCCTTTTTTTTGGAGGTCGGGAGTCATACGCTCACGAAACTTGGTAGGTGGATGTAGCTTGGGCCCGGCAAAAACCAAGTTTGATTGGTTAGCGGATATGTGCCTCACAAGCTGGGTAATTTTGAAAAAATGGATTTCAAACAAGTAGTTCAACGTATGCCAAGTTTTTGGTCAGTGTCTCTTAAAATGGTTCTTCGGATGACACAGTTGCCCAAAGAATCACTTCAGTTGCCTGAAGAACCATTTCAAGAGCCACTGACCCGAGGAAAGATACATTGAGGTTATCCCAATACATGGCAGCACACAGATATATCACATGGCAGCCATTACACTCACAACCTTCTTGCAATCATGCAATGATATGGTAAGAAACACTGAAGTCCTGCCTCATATTGGAATGTGTTTTATATCAGTGCTACTCTTAGTTTTCTTAAAATGTGGTAACTGTATTTATTTTTTCTTAAAATAGTCTATCAATGTTGCTCTAAAACCCAACCTATTTAAACCCCTTAAAATCCATTATAGTTTGTGAATAATAGCACCTCTACAAATGCAGTGCTGGGAGTATGATGCTTAATGTTAACTCTTCAATAAATCTTTTTATGCAATTTTCAAATGGTTTGATGCTGTTTCTTCACCTTTTTCTCAATGAAGGTCCAAACCCCAACCAATATGTTGAGAGACCATCTCAGAAGAACACACAGTTGATCCTGAATGCCATCTCATCAGGCGATGGCGGCACTTACACATGCGTAGTGGGTCCCTTCAGAAAGACCATCAGTATTATAATCCAAGGTAAGTTAGGAGAAGTTAAAGTGGTTGAGTCTTGAGTGAATCTTATTTCAATAAAAGAATGTGAGTGCAACACAAATGCACTCTTTATTAGAAAATAAGTGCACACCATCTGTTTTGAGGTAATTCAAACAGGTGAGTCTTAAAGGTCCATGGCCCAATCGCTAATAGCCTCGTCCCCAGAAACCCCAGATTTTACCGGAAGTGGTCAACATTTTGGTATCAGAAGAAAGCTACTATTTTTCTCATTTACCCTGTGAAATATGAGGGCAAAAAGGATATTTCGTTTGGTAGTTATGAGCGAAAATATGCTCCATTTTGGTCGACCAATATTAATTTTACACAGTACTCTATGGGACTTACAAAATTGAAATCTTTGGTTCGAATCTTACATATGAAGATGAGGTTTAGGGGTGACGGCTCATCTATCATATGAAAACTTTATATCCTTACGTCGGGCCATCCCCCTTTAATTGCTTTTTAAAAATTTGAAGTATGAGGCCTCTCTGATAGAAGTGGGAAGTGAATTCCAGAGGCATGGACCATACACAGAGAACTTATAATCACCAAGGTCTTTTGGTTTTAGGAAATTGAGTCTGGTGGTATCTTTAGAGAATGAATATTAATCCGGGGGGGGGGGGTGTTACAATTCCGGGTGTTATACAATGAGATACGGTTGGACAAATAGGCAAAACGGTTCACAGTTATTTATGCACTGAAATATAACACTGGGGATTTGAAATTTACACACTGCCTTGACTGGAAGCCAGTGAAAATGGAGGAGTATGGGTTAATATACGATCGTGCCTATGTATTCCAAATCTCACGCAGGCCGCTTTGTTTTGAATTCCGTTTTCGAAAATTACAAATCCACATAGATACCTAGTGAACTTTTACTATTTATAGTGTAAGGGGTTAACTTATTATTGTTTAAGTTGTGTAAAATTGTTCTTTTAAATTTTCAAGTTGACACCAACTGCTTGCAAACATGTTCTGAATGGAGGCACCTGCATAAATGGACAGTGTCGGTGCGCAGAATGGCTTTGCCTGGGGACCAATGTGATATTACCAGTATGTATTTTGTAGAAAAGGTTGACCCAAAATTAAATAGACAATTAAAACCATTTTCTGGTCTAGTTATCAGCAATGAACAAACACCAAATTAAAGGCCATTGTGACCTGGTCTTCTTTGTGAAAGTTTTTTAACAATTCTGCCATTTCATATTCAAAATAATTTGTTTTTTGAAAGACCTAAAAACTTAGCGTCCCCATAATTTAAGTGGCATTGATACTACACACTGAGTTTCAGATAAGCCGGGGCATATGTGATCAAAATAAAATTGGGTGAGTATCTTCTTTATGGACAGCTTCCAAAATGTTGGCCTATTTACTAAACAATGCATTAGATTTTTTTTTTAATGTTTGCATTTTTTCAATTCACATATTTTTTTCTTCTGAATAAGTCGTAAACTGGTCTTTACCAAAGTAAATTTACCTCAGTTTGAAGAATTCAAACAAAGTTCAACTTATCCAAGTATCAGTAATATAAAATTGTACTCTCTAAGAACTGGTTTCTCAATTAATAACAGCTGAAGGCAGAGAAGCCAAAACACTCTGAAAGTTCCGTACTTGAGGCTAATACACCTGAAATTCCTATGTTTCCCTTTATATTTTTAGAGAGCAATTGGAGGACCAAAAATTCAATGGTTGGAGGCTGGTTTGGCCACGGACCACCATTAGAACCCCTTGCTCTAGTATTACACAGAGGATTAATAAAGTTGGGCAAAAGTATCATACCAAAAACAAAGCTTGAATAATAGCTTTTTTTTAAACATGGCTTATTCTCAATTCCAAACCAGTTGATCCTGCAAAACTTGTTTTTTAGTGGTGGTACAATTTATGTCTTGTAATTATAATCTATGTGCATCCTTAAAGTAAACTTAATCCCAAACTTTCATTGATGTCTAAGGCTCTGTGTTCTCTGTAAAGCGAAATATAAATGCAATTTTTATTATTATTATTATTATTATCATTAGGTGGATGTTACTTTTTGGCATAATAAACAAATGTTCATTTCACATTCTCTACATGAAGCTCCTAAGGTTGTTGTGTTGTAAATATGGCCAGTCTAGATGACAAAATTCAAATTGCAATATTTAAAAATTTTCTCTGCAATACCGAATATGCAGTAAGATCATGTATTCATACACCATCATCTAATGTTTAATAGAATTAAATCTCACTGTCTTTGAAGAAGTCAGAAACATTGTACAAATTAATCTTTAACAAGAAGCAACATTGTGTCTTAATCAGTTCCTATTTCTATTTGTGTCTAGTCTTTGATATCCGCGTTAGTGACGCCCCCAGCGCAGAGTCCATAACAAGAAAGGGTCCAACGTCACCTATGTGTGTGAAGTATCAGAGGAACTTGGGTACCTAAACCCTGAATGGTTTTCAAACCCACAACAGCAGAGGATTGTACACAACACAAGGTAACAATCTCAATTCCCTTGGCACGTTCGTACTTCATTTCACCAATGTAATTTAGAAAATATACACCCTGGTTTTTGGGTATGCATGATGGATACCCGTCACCCAGTCCGTTCATGTCAATGTATGTACAAGTACGACCCACTGAACCATGTCTTTGGTGGATGAGCACATTGAAACTCACATGTACCTTTGGCTTGCTTTCTATGATGGAAGAAGTTTGACAGATGTAATGAAGGATTTTAAGACATCATCCATAGCAAAGGCACGATTTGTCATTAGTCCATAACTAAAACTACTCCTATTTTCCAAATTAAATTAGTTATAATTTCTCCAATATACACTTTAAAAAGCAGTGCAAATTTGTTGGAGCACAAAGTAGACCGTTGTAGATTGTGACTGGGAAATAAACGTTAAAATGCAGAGTAGGTGTTTCCATTCCAAAAATGAGGCAAAACTTATTTTAAAAGTTTGTTTTTACTGTAAGGTCATAAAACTGCCGACTTAGTCCAAGTCTAAAAGATGTAAAGACTTGCAATAGGCTATTGCTAAATTTTAATTTGTTTTTGTCAATTGCTCCAACTAAATATCTGACAATCACTAAATATGTTTTGAAATACAAAAATATGCAAACTGAGATTAAGTCTTAAGATGTGATTGTTAAAGTCGAAAACCCACATAAAACCTAAAGCCAGTTTTGCCATTTCACATAAACTGACTAAGTTGTTAAGTTTCATTTTTTTGGTCCAAGGTGGGTACTACTTAAGGATGAGCTAGTTTTCCAGTTAATAACTATGGGATCATATTTTTTTATCTTAAAAAATATTAGTTCCACATTTTGGGGGGAATCAGGAGTAGATTTTATTCTTCTCTGGAATTACATGATCATTACAACTGAGCTGAATTTCCTTTAAACCAATGTTGACTGAAACTATGCATTTTCCTTCTTTAAAGTGAAATGCCCCAAAATACAAATAACCCCTAAGAAAATGAACGTCCTACCAGTGACCCCAGGTCACCACCTTCGCCATTACTCGCCTCAGTTCCTTTTGGCCAGCTAGTGAACGGACGTGTCCCGGTCCTGGGCTCCATTACTACTGCCAAACTTGAGATTTATTGATATAAGACTGTGTCTCTTGCGGAATAGCCTAATACCTACTCACACTACCTTGGATACTAATATTATTATACTAAGGATAAGCACTCTTGGACGGCAAAATTAACGTGATTTATCCTCCTACGAGAGCTTTTTGTGTGTCTCCTTTTTTACCGCCATGCGTTCCATGTGATAATTGTGCTGGAAAAAGGTAAACAAAGGCCGCCATTGCCGCTCGTGTTTGGGGCTTTGGATGCCTTGCTTGTTGTGAGCCGGTTTCTGTTTCTTTGGGTTTCTACTATCAATAAACAGTTCTATATGGGTGAGTGTTTCATTTATGTTATATATGCTTGTTGTGTATTAATACATAATGTTTGAAACGGACTTAGAAAAATTTCTTTACCGTTTGTGACTCAGTTACCGTGCAGGTTCTTAGTCCTTCGTATTCGTGTCGGGAGTCCCATCCACGGCACAGCTTTACTTTTCTTGATCTGTTTCTGGACACGCGGTATCCATTGGCTCGCGTCACCCCGTTTTTCGGCGCAATAACAATTGCGTCATTGTTGTTCCGCATCAATCCATTTTCGATCCCCATCCTTCTTTGCGTAAAACACCGGCAATGCTCCCACACCGACTGGTGATTGTCTTTCTTGCATTTTTGGATAATTCCGACGCCCAATGGGCCCCATGCCTTAGAGCTCGGGTATTCTTCCGTTACGCCGAGGGAAAGGGGGGTGGGTGGTTACTCGGGCTCCGGTCCGGGGATCTTCTCGGGCAGATCCGGCTGTCGGGAGTGATCCGAAGGTGGGGCAGCTTCGGAGCTTCGAGCGGTTTTCGGGCGCCTCCCACGGGAGGTCGCCCGTCAAGCAAGGCAGATCCCGGCGCTGGCTGCCTGGTTTAGCTCTAGGGGCTTTACCAGTGCAGGCTAGCGCGGTTCAACCTGCCAATACCACAAGGGGTTGCCGGACGACGGTGTGAACACTCGGTGGTGGTGAGTGGTGGCATGGTGACGCCCCGGTGACGGGGGTCGATCAATCGCGCTAGTGCCAGATTACCTAACGTGTTGTAGTCCCGGTTTGCCTTCGGGCGCCAACGGACACACAGCGACTACGTGGGCTAATCTCCAGGGTACGGCTTCGTAGGACCCGAGGTGATGGCTACGGTTGTCCCTTCACGGGCTGTCGCAGGTGTCCTCCACGCTCACCACGCCTCGCATGGCTAGCCTTGCTCGGCTGCGATTGCGCTGCCACCCCAGCTGGTACCGTGTATTATACCGGCCGGGCCCCAGTGGGCTTGGTCTGGCGTACGGTGCTCCGCCAGGGTGCCCACGCCGTGATGCCCCAGCTGACCCTGTCAGCTTTGGCCTCTATGCGGGTACACCTTCCGCGGTGACAGGTACGTGGTACCCGGGTACCAGTCCACTATGGTAGGTGCCGCCGGTGGAGGGGCACCCCGTGGGTGCTCCGGCCGCCGGAGCTCCTGCGGAATCAGACCTCCGTGGCTTGCTTCCGCGGGGGATTCGTACCCGCACGCAGCAGGACCTTTACGGGTCATGATGCGCCCCCGTACGTTGCCTACCCACCCCAGTCGGGGATGAATGCGGGGGGGATCAGTCTGGTATGGGTTTTTCAACCGGGGGGCTGCCGCGTGCGGGGGCCCCACAGGGCTATGGCTTCATCCGCGCCTCCCACCGTTGGTACCAGGTGCTGGCGGGGTGGTGCCTCCACCGCTATCGAGCGGTTTGCCGTCGCCCGCTGCGGCAGCAACCTTCACCATCATAGTGGGTGGTGGTTCTGCGGGCGGTACAGCATGCCTAGTACCGGGCTCTGGACAGGGCGGTGTATCCACTCTGCTGCTGTACTTAGCCTATGTTGCAATGTCGATGATCTCCCTCCGGGATTCGTTGGAGTTTTCCCCCCGCCTTTTCGGCGCGGAATTCTACCCTTTTCATTGCGACTCCCCTCTCGTACGGAGGGTGTCGGATTTTTTCTCCCGCTGTCGGGGGCGTTGATGATCAATCGTTATTACCGCGACTCCTCTCCTCTGGGGGAGCGTGCGCGGGGGTTGTTTCTCGCCTCTGTAGGCGTCGATATTCAGCCTCAACCTATGGGACATGTCTCCTTACGGGGATGTTCTCAGGGGTTGTTCGTCGCTTCGTTGGCGTGATCTTCAATTCATCTAGCGCCTGCGACTTGTCTCCTTGGTCTCCCTACGGGGACGCAGTAGGTCTCGGCGGTACTCACAGGCCTCCTCAATGCTTCTTCTGGGCAGGGTTCCCCTGCGGGGGGACCTAGCCTAGGTAGCTTCCACTCCTTCCTCGGTTTGGTCTGGGGTGTGAGCTATCTCAGCCTGTATGGTCCTGGGTCGCTGCGGTTCCCGTCGTTGCTCTGGCTTCTGCGTGGCTCCTTTCTCTGCAGGACTCCTCCTTCGTCGGAGGTGTCTAGCGGGGGTAGCTCCCGCCCTGCCGTTGGCTGGCCTAGCCCGCCTTGGCCTGGGGTGTGAGGCGCTTCCTGCCATGTTATCGCCTGTTGCTCCGCCGGGGCCCGGACCTTAGCCTCTATGCACATGGCCCCCGGCCCTGCTGGGGTGCTTTCGCTGCTCGGGCTCCCTCGTTTTGGGGCTCGACTAGCCTAGGACCTGACGCGTCCCTTCTATGGGCTGTTTAGCTCTGGGTTGCTGGTGCTTCCGTCGCCGCCTCTGATGGCGGCCGACTATTGACGCCACGGTGTACAAGCGCCTTCGGGTGCCACCGCGGGTCCTTTAGTATGCATACCTTCGGAGTCGTAAGGGCTAGTTTGGCGCTAGGACTTCTAGGCCTTGGTGGTCCTTGCCCTCTAGCTCTGGCGGTAGCCCCTGCTGCCTAGCCTGGTCCGCCGTCTCTCTCTGAGAGACTCGGGCCTTGGCGTTGGTCAGCTCTGCTGCTCCCCTCGTTGGGGCTCAGCCGGGGTGCCCCCGAGTCGGGCCTAGTGATCATTGCCGTCTGGCGTTAATCTCCTTCTCCCTTCGGTGAGACTAGGCCATGTATCCTGGCCGATTGACTTCGGCCGGGATACTGGTCTCTGGGTCTTTGCCCCCGACCTTCTCTGGGAGTTCGTGGCCCATGGTCATGGCGGTCCTATCGGGCACCCCTTGAACGGTGCCTGATCCGCGCTGACCTGGGCCTTGGGCCTTCGTCGTCTAGCCTTTGCTACTCGACTCTGACCTTTATCTCCCTTTGGGACTACCGGCTTGGTTCTCTCCATGCAGCTCTGCTTGGCCTTCGTCGGGGCTTAGTCTGGCCTTCGGCCTACGGCTAACTGCCCTTCTGCTTGGTAGGCTACCACGCCCCCCCTCGGGTCGGGATTGGGTTTAGCTTCCAACCCTCTGTTCAGGGCTGGTTTTTATCCGCTATCCTTCAGAATCTCTCCTCCCCCTCGGGTCAGTCATGCCTCTTCCCGTTGGGTTCGTCTGTGGTGTTACGTTCGGACGTCCAGTTCTCGGAGCCCGTTCCGTCCGTTTTTTGGAGTAAGGCTTCTCTGTCCCAGTCTTTACGCGGGTTACGCCTTGCATTTCATGAGTTAACTAGAGCTACTTGCGAGCCCGTGTAAGCCTTGTGTCTTTTCTTCGCCATTGCCTGAGGGCGCTCTCGGCGCTTTGTCTAGGGCCTCCCCTGCGCTCTCCCGTCTCCTTCAGAGTTTTTCTTTTATCTTGGCTATTCCTTAGGCTGATCTTTCTCTGTAAGGAATCTCCTGGCTCTGGGTGCCGAGCATGTCTTCAAAGAACTTTAGCCAGTCATTAAACACAACAATCATAAAAGTTTCAGGTCCTCATACTCACCCCCTGGTGTATGCCTCCCTTTAGGTGAGTTTTTTTCTGTGCCCTGACTTTTTGGAATCTAGATTCCATGTGTTTCTATTCAATGCCCTGGCGTTTTTCGTCCCAACCTTTGGCTGCACCTTTCGACCGCTCTCTGAGACTATTATGTTCCACCTCCGACTATGTAGGAGCTAGTCTGGTTTTGATTGAAAATATTCAATTAACGAAGGTTAATGCATATGTTTCATCAACATTGGTTTTTAAAGGAAAATCAGCGCAGGTAATGATTTATTCAAAAACACTTATGTGTATAACTCATATAACTGAGACCTTATTATCCTTTCCAATGTTGAATTCCCACTCCGTCCCTACCCCACAACATAATAGTTTGTGAAAGTCCGTCGTTGGCTTTTTGGGTGGGCCAAAACGGAGCTAAGGGAGAGGAATGGCCGACAGGGTGTGACCTGGGGTCACTGGTAGGTACGTTCCATTTCTCTTTAGGTGTTATTGTATTTTGGGGCATTTTCACTCTCAGAGAAGGAAAATGCATATGTTTCAGTCAACCATTGGAAATAATCCGGCCCTCGGATATGATTTATAAAACATAACATGTTTTTGATATTTTCAATCCACTCACGCAACATTCGCCTAAGAGTGAATAGCTTTACTGATTTGCTGCTATAATATGCTAAATCATGCAAGAATGAATGAATGAATGAATAAGAGTCATTGGACTTAAAATGGCCATGAAATGTTTGTTTTGAAAGCAATTTTAAAATTGTTTAAATTTATGTTAACAATTCATTTGTTGTGTGTGTGTGTATTTCATTTTCACTTTCCCAATAGAATGTCGTGGATCCACCTTTGGCTCAGAATGCATTGGCGTGTGTCATTGTGAGGTCGGGCCAACTGGTGACAAAGGTGACAAGGGGACTGTAATGGGGGATGTCTGACGAACTGGTGGAACCTGATTTCCAGACCGTTAATGATAGGGTGTTGCCCACTGTTTATAATGGAAATTGAATGAGCACAATTGAGATATGCAGATAGATACCTTACAAGAAATCTTAGGGGAAAAGGTCTGAATTTTATTTGTTCTAATTTGACCTGCTTCACAAATAGTCTAAAATCAGGGCATTACCCAGGATTTTTTTGGGCGTGCGGGACTTAAAGGGGATGGTCCCTATTTAAGTCTCTATTTTTCATCTTGTATAGAATGGCCTGTACCCCAACACCCTCTGTAAAGTTTTTGCGCCGATATTTCAACCCTTTTGACTGTGAGAGCTAAAAACGTGATTTTGCAATCCTCCATAGAATACAGTGTAATAACATTGGTCGCCAAAAAGGGGCACATTTTCGCTCATAAATCCAAACCAAACATCCTTAAGCCCTAAATTTCAAGGTAAATGAGAAAAATAGTAGTTTTCTTCCTAACCACAATTTTGACCACTATCCGTTAAAAATATGGGGTCCCTGGGGACAGGCTATTTAGTATGGGGCCTGGACCTAAAAAAAAAGTAGACTTTCTTTTTAAAAAAAAAGTGAAGTGGAACATTTTTTTATTGGTAAAATAGACCTACCCCCCCCCCCCCCCCCCCCCCCCCCCATGTCTGTTTTGGTGAATTTTTGAATCTTTTTAATCACGAAACGAAAACTTTCTTATCAAATTTTCTCTAAATTTTTGGACTTGTTATATAAAAAAAATCAGCAAAAAGTGGACCCTTTTGCACTTATTGTGGAATTTGGGGAGTTTATGACCCCTCCCCCTTGCGTACGGGCCTGGGTAACATGGGTGGTTGTTATTAGGCACTGTTTGCTGATTTTTTTTTTGATGTAGCAAAGTCACCAGGAAATGAGATGATAACCTACCTAACTCCAACATCTTTTATGGGGCATTTCCATTCCAATAAACATGGCCCGAAACAAAGAATACACGCCAGTGACCTCATTAGGAACTATTTAGTTTTCAGTCAGTGTCATGAATCGATTCACACCATTCACCTGGAATTTCTATTACTCCTCTGAAAAATCAATAGTTTCACTAATGATGTCCATCACCAACCCTAATTTGAAGCTTCCTGTTCCCTCCTTGTAGACTTGACACAAACCACTCAATTCTATTTACATTTCCCGTGACCTTTAAAAAACGAATGCAGAGAATATATGTAATGTGGTTTTGAGAGTATTATGGTTTAAGCCAAGCATGATTCCCTTAAACAAATGTTTCTCTTCTTCCTGAACTGTTTGGCTCTCTTTCATTCAACTGAAGACAATGACGTTTAAGAAAATATTATATTGGTTTTCATGCCAGCTACTACAATACATAATACATAAATCAAAATTCAGGGCACTTAAACTATAATGTGTACAATCTAAATTACCATAACTATAGTCAATTTTCCCCGCCAGGCGGGAACGAATATTCGGAGGGGACTAAATAAAATGGGCTCCGTCCCGGTATGTCCTGCCGTAATGTCCATCCGTATGTCCGTCCGTATGTATGTCTGTATGTCCGTGATAGGAAAATGTTAACCCTGGAACAATTTGGGCAATATTTTTTTCTGGATCAGCTAGAGTAGCCAAACTTTGGTATAATTGTTAGGAAGGGGATCCCCCCACTCACCATGTAATTCATTCCCCCAGTGTCCTCCCTGGGTCTTCAGGGGGTAGGGAAAAAGGTCAACCAAAAAGGTCAATATTGCACATAAAAAAAAAAAAATGTCACATTGTGGTACAATTTATCTGGAGTTCCGTAAGGGCTACGATGATTTAACTTGTGGAAAGCAAGCAGGTTGATGAGTTCTCAACCTGATTCGATTTGGGTGTAAAATATGCTAATTAGTATCTCTTTGCATAATTGATGACTTTTTCCCCCCCAAGGCTTGTGTACAAGTTTTCCTGGAGTTCTGTAAGGGCGTAAATGATGTAACTTGGTGGAAGGAAGCGGGCTGAGGAGTTCTCAACCTGATTAGATTTTGGGCAAATTTGTTTTTATTCTGGTTGTTACATGTGGGTCATTGTATTGGGTTGCCAGACTGTTTTCATTCTTGAAAATGTGGAAAATACGTAAATTCAATGTTTTCGGCCGCTTTCCATACCGCCGCATGGGTCCCCAATTTCAAATGTGTCCACAATATTTTTTCCAAAATAGTGTTTGCCAAATTGATTAATTATCATATTTTTACTAAATTTAGTGAATTTTCAGGGATTTTTGCATGATGAATTTCAATTTCTGAGTCATTTTCTTGAGTAACCATTTTTTTCAAGTGTTTTTGGCGAGCTAGTGATGGCCAAATTAAGGGTGGACTGGTGCCTTTTTAGTTGTCAGCTTAGTGATCGCGATATTCGTCGGGGACAACCATTGTACGCATCGCGTCAATACGAGTTCGCCTTGTTTTAAATATAGCATAGGGGGTTTAGATGGGAAAAGAAAAAACATGTGTTGGACCATATAGCCTATGGCACAAAAGACCAAGCAATCTTAGAATGGTCCAAGAAGGCGGAAATATTGAAAATCACTTCTCCACAAAAGATTTGGGAAAAGTATAGGTCCCACTGCCTTGTCAAGCAATTTTTGCCAGCCTGCTGTGGAGCATTAGATTTCCATTTCCTAGCTTGGCCAGTGAAAGTCTTTCAAACCTATGTTGATAGTTTTGGATGGATTTTTACCAAGGAATTTCCCTAAAACCAGTTCTTCCTCTTCTTGAAATGTTTCCCCATTTCACAGCATAAAGAAAATCAACCATTTTCTTAATATGATTGGTTTCCATGACTGCTTCTGCCAATAAATTCCTACATAATTCACACTTCAATTCAATTTAATGGTATCTGTGAACTTCATATACTTTGCATACTCAGTGGTGTACTATAGCAATTTCAATGGGGAGGGAGAGCGATGGGGAAGTCTGTTTAAAAAATGGTCTTGGCCTAAACCATTCCTTTATGGCTTAACAACATTAACTCTATAGGATATAAAAATATTGATTGTTCGATAGCAGCCTAAAACTAGACAAATTGATTTTTCAATGGAACCTGCAGAATTTTTTCTTGTAAATGAAACAACATACCATCCTTGACTTTTGGTAATCATATTTGGGACCAGCTCTGGAAAGAGACCAAACAAAAATAGTTTAATTAAGTCATAGTAGCGATAATTGCGAGAAATAAAAATGTTGAAACGCTTTTTTTGCGTTACTAAACAAAGATCAGTATGTACAAAACCATATATACTCTAATTTAGAACAAAAACACCAAATAGTGAAAAAAATGGATCTTTTGTAGAAATTTGTCATACTGTCTCCCGCACATAGACATACCTCGATGACATCTCAAATCTACACTATACAGCTGAATGTGGGGTTTACCACCATACATAATAAACAAGACAATAATCTTTGCATTTGAGGTCAAACTGTAAAGGACATGTGTCAACAATATTACGCTTATTTATAAATCCTGGATATTCACAACAATTCACACGGAAAGGCTTTTTTGATCTCAAGTCGAATTTTGATACCACATATAGAAATTACAGAATCAGATAAAGTACTGCCTTGTCTTAATACACAGATTTCAAGCCAACCCACTTGCATGTTATGTTAACATAATCATGCCAGTACCAATAAATAACCAAAATAAATGAATTTTGATGATTTTTTTAATTTTTGCGGATCAGGCAAATATCGGTGCTAATCCCTTTAATCAGCCCTTTTTGGAGTTGCATCTAGCCAGTCCAACTTTTCAAGCGTCATATATAACTCTACTTCTAATGTTTGACTATGCAAAGCGGACCTGGTTTTGCAAATTGATGTCATCCCTTGAAGGCCCAACTGTTTGAAAATTGCATTATTATGCAATTTTTAAAATGAGTGTCAATTGCGGGCAAAAAAAAAAAACATTAGTTTTACACATCTTTCTATGGAGAATGTACATATAGAAGCACAAGTGCTATAATAACTTACAAATCATACCTTCATAGAAGAATTATTATTATTATTTTATTATTTTATTATATCGCTTATATCCATACGCTACGCTATGGCGAAATTCTCTTTTGTTTACAACATAGATTTCGACGTTAGGACCAATTTTTTTCGCCTTACACGTTATCCTTTGTTTGCGCTTTTTCCGTCAAAAGAATGAATATTAATTTATGTCAAATGAAGGATATCTCATTGGCTAACAAGAAACATGAATATTAATACATTAGGCCTATGGTTCAATCTACTAGTAAATTCTTATTATTATTATTTTCTTTTTTTTAAAGCTTCTTATACAGGGTAGCTCCATCAGTGAAAGAACCCTGTCTATCCTAGGGCCCTGTAATATACAGGATAAAACATTTAAATACAATTTACATAGCAATAAACTACAAAAGTCCATAGGTACAAACTATGTAGAAGAACTTACACAGGGTACCACACTGATGATTAAGATATGTTAAAGAGCCCCAGATGTAAATTGGCCAAGAGACAAAGAATCAAAATTAGAGCGGGTTTGGGGAATTACCCAAGTTATTCCAAAGATTTGCTGCTCTAACATGAAAAGTTCTCAAACCCGCAGTGCTCTTATAGTGAGGAATAACAAGTAAATTTGAGGAGTTTCCTCTATTGTTATAAGCATAAGGTCGTGTGAGTAAAAGTGCATTTGAACAGAGATAATCAGGATCAGGGGCTTTACCTTAGTCAAACAAGCTGTGGAGTGGTACAGACGAAGACTGGCCAAGCCCTTTATATAGCAACTCACCAAATCGAATCAAATCATTACAAGCATACCGATCAACCACAAACTGATTTACGTGATGTGGGTTCATTCATGGTTGTTCCCATTACCCATTATGACCTCATCCTCATCCGCTTATTCATACTACAAATTCAGAAATAACCATTAGATTGGAGTTGATTCTTCAGCTCCAATGGTTTTTGAATAAGAAAACATTCCTTGACAACATATAAAACATTCAGAATTTTTCATCAGATTTCGCTTTTACTTGGTACACCAATGGCGACGTCTTAAATTGGGATTTTCTTGCCACCCTCCCGCCCTGGAGGGGTAGTTGATTGTCAGGGTCGAACAGGGGTCACTTGTCATAGGGGTAAATTTCCCGGTTGTGAAGCAGATTTGTCCAGTTTGAGGTGGTTTTAGGCAGATTTTCCTGTTTGTAGGTAAAAATTCCCATTGATTTGCAAAAAATGCTGATTTAAGCATGATTTGTTCCAGCTTTTTTTCCCAGTCAACCGTCCCCCCTCCCCCCCACCTGTTATGCCACTGTTGATTGTCTGCAAATGCAGGAGTTGCTATTAGAGCCTGCGGGGCCCCCGAATCCCCGAAATTCCCTGACGGGACCGACCCGGACCGACCGAAACCGGGTCGGGGTGCATTTTAGCACGTTATTCCCGGTCCGGTCCGGGAATCATTGGACGGGTCGGGTATGGTCGGGGCTATGGGGCTGTCGGTCCGGGGAAATAATTTTAAGTGTTAAAAAATATCGAGCAAATATATGAAAATGTTATATATGGGATTTGTCCTGGTTCTTCTCTTAATTCTGCAAGCAAATCAAAGTCGACTCATTTTCGGCTACGGTTAGGCCTAAGTGTATTGCAGTTAATTGGGAGTGCTCGCCCCCATTTTTCTCAAAAATGGTTGTCTGAAATCACTTACATACATGCACATGACAGCATACTTAAGAATCTGCGTAAATTAATGACTTCAGTATGGATTCTAAATCCATTTTCAAGTCAAATCCAAAAGTGATTCGTTCATACACTAGAAAAGTCGCGAGTTGCCAGTTTCTGATCTTTGAAAACGGATACTCATATAGAACATAACACGCATAACTGCGGCACCTCCCACGTATCTCTACACCGATCAGTGCGCTTCCCCCATAGCGGCTGAAGATGTTTCGCTGGGTTCCGGGAAAACTTGTAATTCCCTGTAATATTGAAGAAAACGGGTAACCAGCGAAAACGTCGGACAAGGGGGTCATAGGGCATGCCAACCTAACAGCAACGCGAAATTACCTGAGTCGGACAAAAGTCGCATCTGATCTGTTCTGATTATGAAATTTGAAACATTGCCTTTATTTTTAAAAGATAAAACATTGACCCCATACAATCTAGGATTTACACTTGAAAATGGGCCATGTCTAGGGACTTCTGCGAAAAACGACCCAAATGGGACTTGTATACTATATATACGTCGATGCTACTATAGTGCTCCCCTTACGGACATGCAGCTTGTTTAATGTCATTGGTAAAAACAGTAAGGCATCCGTCACATCAATTTCGCATCCATTCAACTGATTAGTCCTACATTACAAACAGATTTTTGTCCAGTATTATATTCGGGGATTCGGAGGAGGGACAGGTAAACTTGACAAAGGAATGGACAATGGCGACAAGTTCTCCGAATCAATTTTGAACTATGGTCGGTGGACATGTGTGTTCCGTGGGGCTTTGAATGTTATTTTCCGTTTCGCGGGGGGGAAAAAAAAACTTGTTAATTATGATATGATTTGACAAAAAATATGGTTGCCAATGGTTTTCGAGGGGGTTCACCATTTACTTGCAAATTAGTATGACGTCATATGTACAACCATTAGAATACCAACAAACCCAATCAAATCAACCGTTTTTTTTTCCTTATCTTCTTAAGCAGTGAAATGTTATAAAACCAATTAAAACATGGGCAGCATTCCAGCAATTTTCAAGATTGGGTCCCAAAAATGAAAATATATTTTCACGAGTAATCGAAACTGTTATCAGCATTAGCCTTGCTTCAGATCCAGGGTGGGTACTAAAATGTCTCCAAAGTTCACAAAAAATGGCAAAATTGTGTAAATAAATTCACAACTATTGTCAGGCATATATTTTAATCTATCTTGACTTCTAAATTCAAGCTTGGCAGCTAATATGGACGTCTTCAAAATTTCGTTAAGTACAATTACCATCTGGATATAGTTAGTTATATTATCCAGAATCACCATAAAAGTACGATTTTAATATGCAACATACAACCTTGAATTAGAAAATCATGGATAGATATTTGGTTGTTAACATACTTTAAAATGAAAAATATGGCATATTCCTTCGTTAAGTTTCTTTAAACCTCCAAATTGCCATTGTACCTGTTTTCACTTGACCCAATCTTGAAATTACGACTGCTAACAAATAAGTAATATATGTAATAGCTGGTGATAAAAACATGTCTAATACCCCCCACCACCTTAACTTTTACAATTAACTTTCTCGATGCTACATAAAAAACTAAATTAATGACAGGGACTCTGGTAATTTGTTCGGCTTTTGAAAAGTTGACACGGCAGACGTATTGGTCGCATCTGGGATTTCTCATTGTTATCAAAACGAAAACGACCAAAACACGAGTTTTTAATGGTCAAGGAAATAATCTTACCACTTTAATATAAAATTGGATGGTAGAACCAAATATCTTTAATTTATCTGTAATTTTAAGGTTTTATTTCAAATGGGACGTTTGGCCGACATTTTCTTTAAGACGATATCAAGGTGGAAAACGCAGATCAAGAGTCTTAATGGTCAATCAAAGGAAGGAATATTCGGACTTTTTCGTGATGAAACCTCATGTACTTGAGCGTTTCTACGATTTTTTTAATGAGTCATAAATTTGCATAATACATATATTAATTTGATTATTTGATACATTTATAAAGTGGGTTATGTACATTGGAAGCCAATGCAAATACAAAATAAACACGCCAGGCCCAAGGACCAGTTCCCCTTACATACGACACGAACCAATAATGTAAATACCACGTAGCGCGGTAGTCGGGTGGGTAACACCAAGACATTGAATCTGAAAACTTCCCAGTTAACATGACTCGTTCTTACGGGGAATTGATTGTGAGCATCCGGTCTGGTTATAAAAGAGGCGGTCCGGACCATGAAAAAAGCTACAAAGTCGGGGTCGGGCGGGTTTGCCTTTAAATTATCGGGTCGGGGGGGGCGGGGGGTGAAACGGTTAAACCGGGGTAGTCCGGGTCGGGGTGAAAAAAATCTTGCCCCGCAGGGCTATAGTGATTGCTAGGTCGCTGTGGTGGTAAGAATCCTGTAAGCTTATGCTGGGAATGATACAAATGGTGCTATGGTTTGACAGTCACATCTTGATGATCCACCCCAGCTCAAATGAAGTTGTTTATGGACTGATTGTTTGCTCTACATGGCTCACTGCCACTTTCTGATACTCATCTTGAAACGGAAGCGCACCATTCTCATTGACCTTTGACATCCAAAGCAGCGACATCTGAATGCCTGGAAAAGGGCCTAAGTATGCAATTATTTGACGTTACCTCTTTCATAGAGTTAACCAATTCACGCCCATTTAGAGAGCCTACTGCTGTTAGGATGCGAAAAACCAATACTAAAATATTGTGGGGTGAATTGAATGCAACACATAATTACACTCTTTAAAAAATACCTAATCACTTTGCTGATACCATGATCTAAGGGTGGTTTTCTAGCTCAAACTGGTCAAATCACTACCTACAGTGATATCTTCATGCGCGTAGCCAGGATCTGCACAGGGTGCAATTCCCGGGACATGTCCAAACACAACAGCGGGGGCCAATGTTGCAGAGTATCTAGCAACGTGGCACCCATAATAAAAAAATCTGATGGTGCTGATTGTCAACAAAAAAATGCTGAGGAAGTGAATTGCTGCTTAGTGGGGGCCTTTACAGAGGAGTCTATCTGTTAGGACATTACCAGTACTTTTGGTTGTATAGTCAATGGTTTGCCAAAGACTATTGATGGTTGTTTAAAGGTTGGTGTGTGTACCAAGTGACAAATAAGCTTGAGTGGATGATATTATACCAGAAAAGATGATAACAGATCTCACAAAAGTTGCTGGTTCTCGTTTCAGATATAATTGGATTGTCAAACTTGGTTTGTTGAAAGTAGAAGTGAAAGAATTATGTGCTGGTATCGCTAAATTGCCATTTCTGGTTTGCTTAAGTTTTGTGCATGGATTTGGACTTTATTCTATCAAAATATGCCTCTTCTTATGGCAGGATTCACAAGTATTTGGTAATGGCGTTGTGGTAGTGTCAGGATTTATTCAGCTAAGAGTGATCCGGGTGTGTGTATACCATGTTACAGACGTCCTTAAATTGCCACTTGATGCTGGTGTGGATGGGGAACAGTAAGGGGTTTTCACCCTACTAGTATTGAACTGGCCTGTGAGGGCATGTACAGTTGTGATTCTATGTGCAGGGACCAACACACCACGTTTTTGTTTGTAATTCCCCACCAAAGGATAGGTACTTTCATGATTCATTTGTCCAGTGCAAACGTGAGGAAAAAAAAGCGGGTGTTCTGTCTGAATCAATAGCTGGTATAAAGATCAATTAGAATTGAGTCTCACTAAATCCAGCAAGTGTCCACGCTGGGGTCGAACCCGGAAATTTTGTACATTGCAGAACAGGCAGCACTCTAAACACTCGGCCATGCTCTCCCCAAGTAACTTGTGAAAAAATGGAAAACTGACCAGAAAACTATGGTTATATGCCCTTAGAATACCCAAACACAATTACAATGCATCTAAAAAAGATTAGCCAGCAGGGAGTTCCCCAAAATAATTGTCCAGTTTGTGACACAATTTGTGATCAAATTAAAAGTAAAAATGTGATCATTTTGCTCCACAAATTAGATTTTAAAAAGTTGCCAAATACCTGGTGGACTCCTCGCTGACCTTATTTTCCTATCAAATGACCTATTTGTTTTAAAGGGCAAAAGATTTTTGCACCAATTTAGGCTTTCCATAAAAAGATCATTTCTGATTAAGCTGAGATCATGTATGGGGCAAAAATTGTGTGAAAATTTAAGGTGTATTCACGGCCATATAGGAATTTCAAGCCTATGTTTGATATGGAAATGCTAAAACCAAATCTAATCATCTTTGGTTTTTCAAGTTATAGAGAATTTTTGTAGCCAAATATGGCAAGAAAATCTATGAAGCACAGATATAGAAAAAGAGATCCGGTCTTGCCGCCATTGTTTGTACGGCTGGACGAGCTATTGGGGGGTATTCGTAAAAGTTCGCAAATGCATTTTACGCGTCTCGGGATCTTTCGTTAGCGTTAGTGAGTTGGCAACGTATTCAGCGTTAACTTGCAAATGCGTGTCTGTGGTACGACCGCATACATGCGTTACATTATTTTTTCCGTTTCATGATGCTGGTGCCTTTGTATTTTGCATGTCGACAAAAAAGCATGGATTGTTCTCAAGATATAAGAGTTCACACGTAGAGAAGCTGTGATTGTGCAAGGTCCGACCCGGCTTCAGCCTGGGTCGTCGACATGCTTTTACCATAATCGCGGTCGTTTCTTGTCTGAGTCGCCAGAGCTAATTTACGTTTGGAATTGGATAGGGAAATGTGATTATAAGAAAAAAAAGTACAAACAAAGTTATGTAGCATCCTATAAAGTGTTAAGCACAAAACATACGCGGGCAAAGTTGAGTCTCAAGTCTATAAAAAGGGACGTATTAGCGCGAACATTTGCACTGTGAAAAAAATGGTAAATTTTGCAGTATTACGGACGTCCATTTCTGCCAAACAAAAATACGGTATAAAACGCGTCAGTATATGTAAAAAGAATGAAATCATAAAAATTATAAAATGGATTTGTTAAGTATTAAGTTTAGAGAACATGAATGGAATAAAAACAAAACAATGACGCCCCACTAATGTAGAACCTTTTGACATTGGTTCCCGAAAATTACGTTTGTTGTAAAAATCTACAATCAAAACCGTCAAACCTATAAAATTGCATTACGTATTTGTTGACAGAATGGATGACTGTATAATACTGTGAAATTTTATGTCCAATATCCGCAATTGTAATACAAAACATTTTATAAAAAAAGTATATTGATATTGACATTATTTAAAATGAATAAGAGCGACAGGTTTAAATTTAGTATAATGGCCTGAACATTTAACATAAAAAATCAACTTGCCTCTATTCCCAAATAACCAAAAAAGACGGTAATTCTATAGCATTCTATAATGTGACAATAAATTTAGGGTAATTTACAATGTAGGTGACCGTCTAAGGATTGGTTCTTTTCAAATAATAATGCCCTCTGGATAATAACAAAATTGATGATGTTAGGGACTGTGCTGAATTTACTAATATTATTTCAAATACATCAAGCTTTTAAAAGTCGTGGACACTTCCCCTAATCAAGACAAAAGATTTTGTACAGGCTTTTTGTTAAACTGTATAAAACAAAAAAAAAATGCTGGATTAAGGAAATACCCGTAAATTTCTGTTTTTGGTGAAGTAGATTAATGGGTATATAGTCAGCCATTATTTTCAAAATATGTCGATTTTGCTCTTTTAACTGGAGGTGTTATAGCATCTAGTATAATAGTGTGTTCTAGTGAAAACAGGACAGGCATTTCACAAAAAGAAACAACGAAGGGGTCGGCTGTAATATAAAACAATATTTACGTATTTACCCCTAAATTTTAAGGATATTGTATACACTATTTTTTAATATCAAATGCGGTACGTCCTTTACAGTATTGCTCTGCTGGGGGCGATTGTTAATGGGCCTCTATCGGTATTAAGGATATTAATTGTGGAAAAAATCTCCAAAGCTGGCAAGTGGGCATAATATATACACATATAATATTTTTAGAAGATCAGTTCATTTATTAACGGTGGGTTGACCCCACAACGATCACAACATTCACCCCCAACCCCACACACACACACCACACACTTACTCTATCAAAATTGAGATTTGTATCAGAAAGAAATTTCAAAATTCTCTTTGAATCCGAATGGACATTAAGGTTGGAATGTTTCTTTTGAATGTGTGAACAAAAAAGTCTTCAAATGTGGTCAACCACATTAAAAACACACAATGGCCAATTTAATTCACATTTTTCTACCTTACTATTTTCAAACCAAAAAACTCTAAAAATAAAAATTTTTTAATTTTAATTGGCTGATTTCGCCAATATTTATTGCGTCTCGTTGAGTTTAAAATATTGGGCTTGACTACGTATCACCCAATATTTTGCATCTCATTACACACCAATAAGTATGGGCTCAAATCAATCCAATTTTATAACCCAAAATTGTATCATTTTATGTTTGGTGAATGTGAGGAAGAAACATTTTTTTTCATAATAATTGTTTTTTTTAATGATTCCCATATACACACTATATAAAAGATTACAATACAATGAGGGACTTATTTATGGCCCACAACTAGGCCACTCTAACCCTTACAAAGTGCTCGGAAGATGGATTTTTTTTTTGTAACCACCACGAAGCACGTTCGATCTTGTGCCAGCAAAATCTTACGCAACCCGGCGGTGGGTAGCTAAGATGTTCACGAATACGCAAAGGACTCCGTGCGTTTCCTTTTAGCGTGGTCTCGGGTTATATTAAAAACACGAATACCCCCAACAGCTCGTATTTGTGGTGACAAAGATTTTTGTACAGGCCGTATATGCAGACCGGGATCTCCTTTTCTATATCTGTGATTGAATGTCTAATCTATTGAAATCACTACATATGACGCACTATATGGATGCCTTTGAAATTTCCATTGCACTTTTAAGTGTGGGCCTTTTGATCTAAAGCAATTTACACCATGTGTCCTAAAGACTGTTTACAGTGTAAAATGAAAAATTAAGGTGCAACAAGAGATTTTTGAGGTACCCAAATATTGTGTCAGAATAGTAATTTCATATAGACTAACACTTCATAGATTTCTACCCTGTTTTGGCCCTACAGAAATGCCTTAAAAGAGAGAAAAAAGGTGATTCTGAATTGTTTGTATTTGCCTATACAAATTAGAAATTTCAAAAATTTCTGTACCAAAGATTTTCTCAGCTTAATCCTGCAAGTGGGAATTATTTTTTAATTGGAAAGCTTTACATCAAGGCAAAAATCAGCACATTTATTTTAGGGACCCATGATATCTGAAATCTCTCGTTGCACCTTAAAACTGAAAGCCGATCAAAGTTTGAATCATGTGAAAGATATATATAATAGCACTAAAATATTGCACTATACATTAGATATAACAAATATAGGGCACTCCTTGTTCAGTATTTGAGTCATGCGCACTTACCTTGGATAATGATTCTACAGAATGTAGCGTCAATTGTTAAAAGTGAACACTGGGTTATGTGGAAGACCTCTATCCTGCTCAGTCTGGGCTAGATGATCTAACAGCCAGATGAAATCCCTTCTTTATAGCCAATTTCCTCATTATTCCTTTTTCCAACACTTGCTTTGTGCAGGAAATCTTACAAGAATTCAGCTGATTTCAGCTTCGTCACAGCTCTTTCAATCATTGTCTTTATTGATGTCTAAACATCCTATTAAATTACACTTTGATTTGTGTGTGGACAAAAACAGGTGTATTGGAAGGTTATGTAATGGCACTGGGGGTAACCTCATCATCATCATGTTCAGATGTCATAATCGCCCAATGCAGGGGGAGGCATCCCAAGCTGGTGCCAAAGGTTATGTATTGGGCCTAAAGCATATACATCTGGAACCAGCATGCTTGATGATATTCATCCCTCCATCCCCAGCTTATGCCTTCCTCGATGTCTACACCTAGCCATGGTATCATTCGTGATACATTTAGTCCACCTGTTATCCCATTGTTCTTGCAAGGTTGTCCAGCCCAGCTCCATTTCTTTTCTCTTGATGGTTATGCATAAGTTTCAATATTGGGGTCTTGGCCTCGTGAGCCGTGCACTCAGAGTCTTCTTGTCCCATTTTGTTATTCGAGCAGTTTCTTTCCATTTGCTTGTTGAGCTTGGTTTAGTTTTTGTTCCATTTTTCTTGGACAATGCCAGTCTCATATCAATAGTAGGTTATAGCTGGTAAAATGCAATGGTTGAAAACCCTTCCTCTTATAAGACAGATGGCATCTGCCCTCTTCACAATGCTACTAAGCTTATTGGTCGCTAGTTTTCAGATCGTTAATATTTATTTACATTTTATTTATACACGAGTAGTAGCCTCAGCAGTATAAGACTGATCTCCCTGAGGGCCATCCTGTTTAAGTTAGAACTTCGTGTGTAACAAGTTATACAAGTTTTAAATGATCTGCAACAACAAATCAACTGAAATACAAATTACTTAACCCTTCACAATTAAAAAGAGATAATGAACATTAAGGAAATTACATAAGTTGTTTCATAATATGTTGAATACAGGTACTGAAATATTGGTTATGATGGACTATTAATTCTAATATCAGGGGGGGAAAGCGTTCCATATGTACCCCCCTTTAAACTTCGGCCAGGAAACCGATTATATGTATATGGCCTACAATAACAAAAAAACAAAACCCTCTATCCTAAGGCCAAAAAAATAAAAAATAATGTGTATATGTACAACTTTCAAAGGGTGGTACTATGGAAAAACTCTTGCCAAGAATGGGATCTATTCCAAGTTTACACAGCACAGGTAATGAAAAGTTACGTTTAATCCTGAATGGAGTTATATGTAGGAATAGTTAAGGAGCCACTTTCCTGAGATCTTGTAGATATGATGACTGAGAAGGACATAAAATTAGAGCAAGGTAAGTAGGTGCAAGATTTGTTAACATTTGAAAATACAAAACAGTACAAAGCAAGATCCCATCGTTTGTGAAGTTCTGGACAGCAAAGCTCATTTAACATGTTAATTGATTGGGTAGGAAGATTATCAGCACTTAATATGATCCTGAAAGCTTATTGTGCTGGATTTGCAGAGATCTAAATTGGTTTAGAACTGTTTGTCCAAGCACTGCTACAATAATCAAACAAGGCAACACCCAAGGCATTATAAGCATGACAAGAAATACTTTGACGGTAACAAACATTTAACACGTCTAAAAAAATACCAATTTTTTGACACCTTTGAATAATGGTATGATAATGGGGTCATGAATGAAAGTTGAGGCGGATCTAAAGAACACGAGGTATTTGAATTCTTTAACATGCCAAGAACATTATCGCCATATTGAACACTAATATTATAATTTACTTACTAATGAGGGTAAATCAAAAACCCAATAACTTTTCTTTTAATATTAAAGTTAATTCATTTTCAGAGAACCAGTAGCAATAACCTTTAGGTTGTATTAAGAATTTTCCAAAATATCTGGATCTGAGATTACATAAAGATGTATCATCTTGGCATACATAATTAATACAAATTAACAGAGTTTGGGAGTGAAATTTATGTAAATAAGGAGGTAAAGGGCCCTAAAAATACTTCCTTGTGGACACCATATCGATGGTTAAAATCTTGAAAGGAAGAATCAATAACAAAACAAACCTTTACGGGAAAAGTATGGTTCAATGTATCAAATGCCTTTTTTCAAATCTAAAAAGATAACTCCAATTGCAAACCTTTATCTATGTTCTTGAGTACATAATCTTGAAAGTCAAGTAAAGTGGAAGCAGGGGAATGATTGGCTCGAAAACCAGATTGGAACTCACTTAAAAATATCTGTGATGTTAGGAAAATTATACAATTGATTATGAACACATTCTTTCAAGAATCTTTGATACTACGATATACTGAAATGGAGTCTAGAATTTTCTACATTACAGCAGCACCAGACTTAAAAAATGGTGTCACTTAGCATTTTTCCAATCTGTTAGAAAAATTGATGTTGAAAGTGAAAGATTACTAAATATAATTAGAGAATGGACAAATATAGGGTGAGGGCCCAATTTAAAAGTGAGGTGTTATATATCTAATCCAGTTGCTTTATTAGGTGATAGTTCACTATACATTTTAAAAATATCATCATCGTGATCATGTCATGGTTGATTAAAAATGATTAGGTTGATATCATTAACATTATTGTCAATTTGTAAAAAATTGGCACGGTTATATAATTATTAGTGAAGCAAGGAGTTCTAACCTATTATATAAAGTAAGAATTAAAAACTCATTTGGAATGTCTTTAGCATTAGGTTGACTATTAATGTTACCAGTATTGTCATCAGGTAAATTTAATTAAAAGTAGGGGTTTTTGCACTAGGTTTTTTGCTAGGAATTACCTTTTAAATTGTTTTCACCGAGCGTTTGGGATTATTTTAAACTTATTAGATTATTAAAATTAAAGTTTCGTTTAAGAGTTTTATTTACGTTTTAACTTTATTCCTGAGTTGTTTAGCTTTTATCCAATCGTTATCATCATATTTTATGTGCTTTAGCAATATAATATCTCTTTACGAGAAAGGGCGATTGAATCCTGTGAAATCCATTCTGCAATTTTGATTCTTTGCATCACCATCCTTTCAACAAAAGGGGAATGTTTATTAAATTATACCAAGTAATTCATGATTAGGATTAGATGCAGTAGTGGTTGTAATAATATCACTTAAGTTTATACAAGATATTCATTATGACATGGTCAGGTTAGTTGTTCTAGAAACATAGCAACAGAATCGGGTTTAGTACAAGGTAATTTAACTGAATCCATAGTGCTTCTATCAGGCCCATGACAGTGACTCAGCAATTGGTGACCACCCCTCAGGGGCACCGCCATTGGGATTGCGTTCAAACTTATTGCATAAATGCGATCTGCTGCCTATAGCCATAGCTCATTATGCAAAGCATAGTCATTATGCAAAGCTAGAGGGTTGCTTTATGCCCATTGCATTATGGGGGCCGTTGTTATGTCCTTAGCTGGCGGAAGGTCTTGTAATATCCCAACCGCGGAAAGCCTCCAAAGGAGAGGGTGGATCGATATGAACGTGAAAAAAATGATTACGGAATCGGCAGACAGTCAATTCCCATTGATGTTGTTCCCTGTTCTATCTCATCGTCCAAAATATCAGTCCTTTCATGTACAAAAAAATTGATTTTTAATAAAAAAAATGTCTCCTTTTTTGTGGATGAGAATGATAGTACAATTGTCCAACTGTATGGTGTGCAATTGTATTGATTGCACACCCTAACTATGTTTGTAAAACTAGAGAAATTCGCATTGTCAGGTAATCGTTTGTCAGCTTAGGAATGTGGACTTGTAATTCAGGGAAATCCTACAGATTAAGGTGGGATACAGAGGTGTCATATCCATCCAAAATATTTATCTATTAAGAAAATTGCTCAAAAAGGGTGTCATCTTTGTGTTTGTACAAAATGTGTCAGGGACTCTTCACATTTATTGTCAGTTGGGCTGAAGCGGAAGAATATGGGAGATAGTGTGATTCTCCGCAATAGCAGGTAACTATAATCAATAAGGAGATCAGCATTATTCATAAAAAGCATTCATATACTCAATTTTCTGACCTACATGCAATGACGTCAGTGCGAGATTTGAAGATCGCACCAGTGAAACCTCATCGCGCTTAAGTGCGGCGTTGTACTGCACGCACATAGACGGCTATCTTGATGTGTGCTTAAAAGCTGCGTCAAGGGTATGACATCACTGAAGAGAGGTAGAGAATGACTTTTTAAAAGTGGTCATTGATTTTTTAGATTGTTTTCAAAATATCTGTTCATATAGAAATATAACATAGGTAATTTACTACCCCCCCCAAAAAAACAAAACAAACATTGACGTTCGTTTTCTTTTTAAACGGACCATTTTGTGATTCACTGACTCGTTCCCCTTACTTACCTGATCATCTGAACATGGTTGCATGTAGAGTATGTGGGACTACTTAAAAGACACTATCAGTGATTTGCTAATCAGCCAATCGAAAAAATCATCAAAATCAGGATTTTTGCAGTATGCAACAGTACAGGTAGATACCCTAACATACCTGCAAATTACAGACCAGAAGAAGCACCTAATAAGGACAGGGATCAGAGATTTAGTCATTACTGTCGAACGGACACTTACTACAAACGAATTGATGGAGAATCGTATCTTGGAACACTCCGTTTCTTCTTTTCTGTCAATCTACAGTGGAAAAGGGTAAACTCATGAGAATCTACAGACTCTCCTTCACTTTGAAAGCTATTCCTGCAAAATTTCAATATTTTTCAAATCAATGATAGTGTTTTTAAGGCATACTGATCTAATCTAGAAATTCACAACGGACGACATACAACACAGTGGGGGCAGGGCCAGACGTGATCTGAGCAAAATGCCTGTAAAAATCAACCAACGTTGTGGAAAATAAACTTTTCTTGACGGATATTAGTGAACCAGAACAAAAATGAAGATGGTTTAGGATAACGAAGTGCACCTTTAAAAAGGTGTCCAAAGGAATATTTCACAAGAGGAACCACATAAAAACATGTGATTGGAGCATGGAAGTCCTGCCTCATATGGAATATGTTTTTTGAATAGTGCTACTCTTAGTTTTCTTGTATGTGTTAGGAGAATAAGTCCGGTATCATGTTAGGAAGTGTATTTTTGTACTAGTGCTTGACTCTTAGTTTTCTTGTAGGTGATTAGGGCATTGAAGTCCTGTCTCATGTCGTTTTTGTTTTTTTTATTTGGTGAGAGCAGCATGAAGTCCTGCCCCAATGTAAGGAATGTGTCAACAAATTTACATCAGTGCCACTCTTTGGTTTTTGTGTACGTAGGCAGGGGGGCACTAACCGCCAAGTCATTATGCTTGTATGATGTTAAGTTGCGTGAAAGTTTTGGGCCAAGTTGCAAAACTGAAATCAAATTGCAACTAAACGTGGGTGAGGTGCAGTCTCAGCACCTTCATCAGTGAGAGGTCAAAGGTCAACATTCCAAGGTCTCTCAAAGGTCATTTCAGGTCAAAGGTATTGGCAGGTCAAATTGTAAGAGGGTCATGGTAGTAATCGCGAAAGGGTGGACAC
>JAMKCH010001624.1:0-81805 GCA_023653785.1 Ophioderma brevispina
TTGAACTACGTCATCGAGTGGCACCACTCTAAAGTTGAACTCAAGTCAACTCAATGCGATTTGCCGCTTTGGGAAAAGCGGCAGCCCGACCGGCAGGGAGATCGATTTATCGGCTTGACGCTTTGCCGCTTGGGTCACCGCTAGCGATTCTGACATATGATTGTGTAGTGACGTAAATTGCATCATCAAGCGGCAATAGAGCGGCATGACACTACGTAATGACCTTTATGACCTTAAAAGGTCCCGGGAAAAGGTCATTGCATACTGTCATGCCGCTTAGTTAGGTCCACCGCTTTGCCGCTCTGATGATGCAATTTACGTCACTCATTTAGTAGACATGAATACTTGAATCTCATTGGTTAACAGGCCAATTAATATATTTCCGTATTGCGTGGTAGAAATTTGCTAACCACGTAATATATCCCGTATTACGTGATGATTACACCATGTATTAGACCCCTACTTTACATACATTAAAATCTATGTATGTAATGATCATGTGCATCTGTGGAAGAGACTGCTCTGCCAGCCCCCTCTGTGAAGCACAATCCAATATGGCCCTTTTTGCAACACACTGCTGTGTGTGATTGTGCTATGCAAAACATATTGATACAGTAATTTATTCCTATGTTCTTCATGTATAAATAAATTTGGAAATTCCCCTGTGTTTTAGAGAAATGGTGGCTACTGCCAGGAAGTCTTAAAAGAGGTGAGTTAAATGTTTCCTTAGTCTACAGTGCATGCAGTGCCAGTGGGCAGGCATACTCTGCAGAATTCAATTATACTGTGCATGCAGTGCCTCTGACCAGCTGACAGTGATTAAAGACAGCTTGGTCTAGGACTGCCTTGTTAGGCATTGGGAAAGCTGGTCTACAAAATTATGTTGTTGTTGATTTGTACTTTGTAGGCCTCCATAGATACTAGAGATAGGCCTAGACTAGGCCAGAGGCCTGTGGTCATGGTGGTGTAGGCCTATAAAACTGCCCTAAGTATTGAACCTGTTTTTAATTTAGTTGGAAAGCCAAAACTAAAGTCTTAGTTAGTGCTTGGCCATGACATGATCTACCTCTGGCTGTGCTATTCCAGATTTAGATCTGATCTGCTTTAGGCTTTACCACTTCAATATTCATGACTACTAAATGATAAATTTGTTATCCCCCGTTTTGTTCTACGCAATACGGAAAATACCTATGGTTGGGTGCCGTTTCACATTTGGCATACGGCCTCATGTGATACTGCACCCAACCATAGGTATTTTTCCTTATCATTTAGTAGACATGAGTGGTGAATGCTGATTGGTTAATGCCCCAATTAATATTTTCCCATATTACCAGAGTAATTTTTCATTACTCACTGGATATGAGCCCGTATTACGTAATGCTTACACCAATATCAAGTCCCTACTTTTACATGCATTAAAATTAAATGATCTTGCGCATCTGTGGAAGAGACTGTTTTAGTCCAGCTCCCTCTGAGCACAATCCAATATGGCCTTGTTTATTGAACACATTGGTATGACTGATGCTGGCAAAACCAAACAAATATTGCTACTTGATACATTTTCCCTATGTTGTTCTCTACAAATAACATTTTTAAAAGTTCCCCTGTGTGTTTTGGAGGACTAGTGACCTATGTGATGTCTATCAGAGAGGTATTAAGTTAGGGATTTTTCCTTAGCTACAGTGCCATGCTACCCTGCAGAATTCAACTCTCACTCACTGACTGTGCATAGGCAAGACTGCTAAATCACTGTGGCCATGGCATCTTGGTCTATGACTGCCTTTGTTGGAATTGGGGGAGAAAATGTGTGTGTATCAGGACAATGATGACTGAGTTTATGTTAGTCAGTATATCCAACTTTTTGATTTACATTGTAGGCTTAGCCTTCCATGTACAACCAATTTCTTCATCATGGTAGTTACCACACAGCTACCACCGAATAGACATGGATTACCTACACACTAGACGTACACTCGCGGCCAGGCTTCCGTGTATTTTTGCCGCATATAGGCGGGATGTTGGGTACACACAGATGCTGTCTGCACAGTCGTGGAGTAGCTACGTGGTTACACCGGATCTCAGCGCGCGCAGTATTTCTCATGGGGGCCAATTTTGTTTTTTTAATAGTTTTGGGCATATATTTGCCTTTTTTATTACAGGGGGGACTATGGGGTTTTGCTGATGCCCGATTGAATTCGTACTGATTGTTCCTAAAAAAAACGTTCAACAAAATGCTCAAACGAAGCCCGAGTGTATAGCGCCCTCATTTCATGAAGTTGTCATCCACTCTCAAAATGGCGTCGTGGTAACTGCGGGGTAGCTACTTGGTAGCTGCGTGTCTACTCCGGTACTGTTTACTCAACATCCACCTTCTCTCCACCTAGTGGGCAACTACAGGGTAGTCATTGGGGTAGGTACAGCAGAGTAGCCACATTACTGTTTACCTAATAACTGTGTACTTTGTAAGCCCTAGCTTGCAGCTACCGCCTCGGAATTAGCCCAGTGTGTACTGTGCAGTAGCTGTCGCGGTAGACATGGTGTAGCTGCCGTATAGGCTACCACATGAGTAAGAATCCGGCCGTGTAGGCCTCAAGAAACAGACCTATAGGGTGGCCTACTGACAGTGAGTACTGAGCTTTCTGGATTCTGTACTTGACTGTAGTAGTGAGTGTGGCTGTGCTAATCCAGATTTAAATAAAATTTAATCTATTTTAGGCTTACCACTTCAAATGTCTACTAAATGATAAATTTGTTACCCCCCGTTTGTTCTCACGCAATACGGAAAAATATCTATGGTTTGTTTCCAATATCACATTCGGCTGTCGCCTCATGTGATATTGGAAACAAACCATAGATATTTTTCTGTATTGCGTGAACAAACAGGGGATAACTAATATTATTGCGTGAACAAACAGGGGATGACTAATAATTATCATTTAGTAGACATGAATACTTGAATCTCATAGGTTAACAGGCCAATTAATATATTTCCGTGTTACGTGGTAGGAATTTGCTAACCACGTAATATATCCCGTATTAACGGGATGATTACACCAAGTATTAGACCCCTACTTTACATACATTAAAATCTATGTGTGTAATGATCTTGTGCATCTGTGAAAGAGACTGCTCTGCCAGCCCCCTCTGAGAAGCACAATCCAAAACATGGCCCTTTTTGCACCACACTGCTGTGTGTGATTGTGCAATGCAAAATATACAGTAATTTATTCCTATCTATGTTCTTCATGTCTAAATAAATTGGGAAATTCCCCTGTGTTTTAGAGAAATGGTGGCTACTGCCAGGAAGTCTTTCAAAGAGGTGAGTTAAAGTTTTCCCCAGTCTACAGTGCAGTGGTTAGGCATACTCTGCAGAATTCAACTACTGTGCAGTGCACTGCCTAGCCCTAGTCTGATATAAAATTGGATAGATTAAGCCCAAATTAATTGGTCAAGCTATGAGTTGCAAAAATATTGGGCGAGACGCAGTCGAGCCCAATATTTTAAAACTCATAGCGAGACCAATTAATATTGGGCGTAAATCATCCAATTTTATCATTATCATGTTTTGGATCCGATATTTTCCCACACTTGGACTCCTCAAAACATGATAATGGACTATACTGAATCACTGTGCCAGTCTGAGACTGTAGACATGACAGCTTGATCTTGGACTGTTGTTGTTGATTTGTACTTTGTAGACCTCCATAGATACTAGAGATAGGCCTAGACTAGGCCAGGGGCTCATGGTCTAGGCCTACTAAACTTGTTTTTAATTTGTTTGGACCAAATTCACCAAAAGTGCTTGGCCATGATATTCTGACTCTGTCTGTGGCTCTGGGCTCTTGCTGTGCTATTCCAGATTTAGATCTGAGTTCAGGCTTACCACTTCAATATTCATGCCTACTAATGATAAATTTGTTATCCCGTTTGTTCTACGCAATACGGAAAATACCTATGGTTGGGTGCCGTATCACATGAGGCCGTATAACGGCACCCAACCATAGGTATTTTTTCGTATTGCGTGAACAAACGGGATGACTAATATTACAGCCTTTGAGGGCCTGCTACTGGTTTATGACCCTTATTTGCGCATGACATCTTAAGATCCCCAAATTATTTCGGATGATGGGACCCCTTTGTGAAGGAAATGACAGTCCCTAAATACCGTATTGTTCCTAATAAACACCCCGGGGGCGGTGCAATTTTCAAAAGTGGGGGCGTTTATTACAGTCAAAATGGAAACTTAGAAATCCCCGCAAAAATCACCTTACCCAGTTTATAAAAGGGTGTTCAGTGCGCGCGCCTGGGGATTTCAACTCAGGGCAACATGTGGGTCCAAGTTTTGATGTGCCGTGAAGCAGAAAGCATTGATGACAACAGCGATTATGATATGGATTACGACAGACCCGGCCATTAAATCATGTAATTTAGGTAAGGCCCGTTTCACAGTAATTGCCAACTTTTTGAATTTTCACTTAAAACCTATAGGATTTTTTACAGGAAAGTGATACAGAGTCACTTTTTGTGTTTTTTCTTAGATCTCTACATACCTAAACCAACTTATTGGTGCTTGTATTTCATGAGACGGCCCACCCAAATGGTCAAAATTTGACTGATATGGCGTCAACCAAAAATACATGCCCTTTTGTTTTCAGCTGCCATATTAGCTATGTAGAACCTGTCAATTTTTACTTTTGAGTTCTTTTAGGCAACTAGTGACACTTTATTACCATGTTAAAATAAGGTGTAGCAGAGTGCTCAAAAAACTTGTATGGAGCAAAATCAAAATTGAGTGTTGGACTTGACATTTTCCCCGTTCACATTGAATACCATTTTTTTTCAATTATCACTGACCCCTGTGGTGGATTCTTTGGGCATTTTATGTATCATTTACACAGACAATCCCTCATGATAATGCCCACACAAAAGTATATACTGACTGTCTTGAATTAATTCAGATATGGTTACATTTTGAATCTTGTCCGATTTTTCCGTTCACTAATTTGTCACGTCCAACACGTTGTGCAGAACCATGGTATCTTTATGAATAGTTTCTATGTTTGTGTTATACTTTTTCTCTAGAGCATTTTCACTGTACTAGTAAATTGTACTAAAAGTTTTGACACCATGAAAATGGCTTTGGCTCTATCAACATGAAATTTTCCGTTCCAAACCAGTCACGTCCACACATTTGGTCACGGTCCCAAACACACTCAATTTGCATATCATCTTTAACTTATAGTATATTTCTAGTTGTTTCATAGGTCGATCAGTTTTGGTAATTTCGAAAAATTGGCCGCCGTCACATTTTCAATTTGTCCCGTCCAATGCAAGCTTCAATCAAGCAACCATGCAATCTAACAGCTTTGAATTTAAGGGCATGAGGAGAAACCAAGAGCATTCACTAGGGGGGAAATTAGTAAGTGTTTCATCTTTATAGAAGCTTAAATAAGTTTTTGATGTTCATAAATGTTCTATAAGATAAGATTTTAAATCAAAATTCCGTTCACATATGTCACGTCCAACCTTTGGAACCTAAGCTAATTATCTGCTAACTCATTGGGTGAGATTTGCTTGCATTCAAGTACAAATGTTCTCCAGGCTCCTGCAAATGGGATGAGGGTGGTAGGGGTAAGAGGGAAAAGAATGGTGAGAGAGAGGGGCGAGTGACGGGTAATGCGGAGGGTTCTCCGGCTAGAACTAATCAATTCATGAAAAATCACTCTGCTCTGTTACTGTTTTTTATTTTATAAATAAAAACTTTTTTTATGTCAATAACCGTTTTTGATAAAATAGAAGCAAAAGTCAAGAAATGTCAAAATTTAAGCGTCAATGTTCATATTTCAGCTGGTATTTGCCTGAAGGTGCATACTTTAGCATCTATGATGAAGACAAGTCTATTTCTTTTGGCAATTAATCTAAATTTCCCATTAAGACTATTTGCATTTTTACAAAATGGCTCAATTTCAAACTCTTGATTAAAAAAAGTATAAGGAGAATAAGAATCAGTGTGGCTTTCTATTTTTTCCTTAAAATTTATAGTCTTATAACACATTAGAAAACAATACAAAGCTTGACCCTGAGTTTAAAAAAATGACCCCCCAGTTTGACAAAAAAAATTGGCATTACCTGTGAAACGGGCCGTAAGCCAACCATTTTCTTTGAATGTTTTATCTAAAAATCGTAGGGGGGCGTTTATTAGAGTCAGGGGCGTTTATTGGGAACAACACTGTACTCTTGGCAGTATTTGAGTTTGCGTGTGAATGCGTAATATTAAACCTGAAATTGTGAGCTTCTCTCTCCACCATTACCTTGTGGATTTCTGCCTCCTGCAGGTACAAGTCCAGGTGCTTAACCCTTAAAGCAAAATTACACATTTGTTTGAAGAGCGCCCCAATTTTTCTTTTTTTAAAAAATTGGAGATTTTTACACGGTTTGCAGTGGTAACTGGCTAGTAACTATACCTGTGAATGGTTAAGCTCAAAATGTCTGTTGTTCACAAATGAAAGGATTTTGTATAGAATTTTAAAATTGGGATCCCGATAATAATTCCAACAACGGCTGCTGAAAATGGCCTTCCATGTTAAAAATAGGATCCGGAAAATAGAGTCGCTGTATGTTCTACGGTCAAATTTCCTCCCTTAGCTGTTATTAATTAGTTCGGCAGGTCAATTAGAGTTTTATAATTCTTGAGTTGTCAACTATTTCACCTGTACGGGACATAAACGTAGCATTTCAGCTCTGCCGTTAAGTCCAACTGGGATCCCAATCTAATTACAAAATCGTTTTATTTTATGATAAGCATACATTTTTGAATTCAATACGTCGGGGTTAGTGAATTTACCCCGCTGCAAAAATCAAGGCTTTAAAGGTCCCATGAAATTCAAATTTTGGAAAATTGGGGGCCGCTCTTCGAAAAAAATGTGCCATTCAGGGGGGCCGGCCAGATGGCGTCGTTTTTTTGCCGTTCCCATAGTTTAAGCACGTATCAACTAAAAATTGAAAATTCTAAAGTCGTAAATATGTTTGAGTATCAATATTTTTCCCACTCAAATCCTGGAGTTTGAAAACAACTCCAGTCTAATCTTTTTTTTGGTATGAATAACGGTACAACCGGATCCATTTGGACAGAGGCTCGCTTCAGGTCTCTTGACTCATGTTAAACAACCGCAGGGTCACCGTTCTTTATGAGCTGCGGACATGTTACCAAGGCCCCGGTCCCGAGTAGCCCCCAGGTAGCCTATGCACAACCGTAGAATGATTCGTTGACCTGCATGTAGCAACTAGCAATCCTCTCATGTGCGGTCTTAAAAACGTATTTGATGATAGTTTTGCAGCACAAATTATGCACCACCGACTAAAGGCACGGCAATTTAAACGGTCCGCGGCTCCGTACGGAATTCCCACTCGCCACCTCACTGATCTATTTATAAACGCGCACAGTGAATTCACTGTTCAGGCTCGTCCAATTGACTCGTGCGCAGTTTTGCGCATGAATTAAGCTTGCCGCCAACCCGGGCCTGGGCCATTATTATTTGCTTTGAATGCGAGAGAATCGAAAAATGTGGAAGATGCATTGTTTTTAAACTTATAAATCAGGGATAAGTGTGTAACAATCTATAACTGCTTTATGTAGAAACAAAGCACCCAATAGTGAAAAAAAATGTGAGTAGTTGAAGAAATTGTCATACCGTCTCCTGCAAAATAACAGACAGATCAGCGAATGGGGGGTCTCAACATCTACACTATAACCAAGCTGGATTGTGGTTTACACCATACAGAATAAACAAAGATCAATAATGTTGTGTTTGAGTTCCAAACTGGGTTCACATGGGGCACAATACATGTGAAAATCTTGGTATTCCCGGAAAGGCTTTTTCCATCTTCAGGTCAGAATTTTGATACGCACTGTACATAGAAATTAAAGAATAGATAAAAAGTACTGCTTGTCTTTAAATACAAACACGATTTGCAGGTTATGTTCGCATTTCCATGCCAGTACCAAAATATAAAAAAATGGATTTGATGATTTTTGTCGATGGTTTCGATTAGTAGATCGCTCTAATCCTTAAGGCTGATGGCCTTTCTGGTTTCTTCAAGGTAGGTTGTGCAGGCAAGAGAGGTGTTAAATATCTACCTGGGGCAGTCTATTTATGGCCCTGAGCTGAGGCAGACATGGCAAAAGGTTTGAGTGATTTTAATTACTCCCCGCCTAAAAAATTGAACGATATAAATTATGTTTCCAGTGGCGTAACCAGACCTTTAAAATGGGGGGGGGAAGGGGGGGGGGGGGCTGACGGGGGTGCCAAGACTTTTTTTTGAGGTGGGCAAATTTGGGTCCTGTCCATCCTAAACAACTGTACAAACGGTCAAGTTGTCATAGGGGGGGCGCAGGGGGGGCAAGGGTTTTGTTTGGGGTGGCTGGCTCGCCCCCTTCCCCCCCCGCGGTTACGCCACTGACTGTATTAAAAAAGGTATGTAGTATGTAGGTGAAGTTATAATAATAATGCAGAGCGTTGTTCGCAGTAATGTGTTTTGCTTATTGACCTGTGTTCGTAATGCCATTGATAACGAAGCATGATGTGGAAGTTTGAGAGATTTATCCAGCTTGGCTTGGCGCGTTCATATGAAAGCAAGTTTGGGCACGGTTTGATTGCTAAAAAAAAACATTTCAACATCGTTTCGGATTTTTTAGGCGGGATATATGTTTACAGGGACTCCTGAAACAATAATTCTTCTTAGTGTTCAAATGGGGCCTTAAGGAGAGTGGGCCAAGAAGATTGTACAGGGGTCAATTTTTTAAATTATCCAACCATTTGAAAAGTATCACCTATAAAACCATAAGGATTTAGAAAAGGTATCGTTTGTACTAACCTACGCCAAAAAAATAAAGTTTTCAAAGCATTTTGACAGTCAAACTAGTCCATTATTTGATCCTTGAACTCTCCCTAATTGAACCATTTTTTCATAGCAACTTCACAAATTGAGACCCCTGTACAACTGAAATTGACCCGTTTTTTGATTTTTGCTGTTTTTAAGCCTATAACTCTCAACTTAGGCTGTAGATATACAAACTATACCTTTTCTGAATTTTTATGTAGACACAGAATGTGGTACTATGCTGCAAGCATCAGGTGAAAAATGGCTTAGATCTCTAACCAACCAGGGCCGGAATAATAACATTTGCAATACTACCTAAACTTGATCATCACTGGGTTTGTGTATTCACTGAAAAATTTTGATATACAAAATTTAAAGTGATGCAATTTGCATAAAACCAACATTTTCACATGGCAGCCCATTTTAAAGGTAATAGCACATTATGGGCGACTTAGTGTCAAAAGAATCTTGTCTGTGTCAAGAGGTTCAATCTATAATTGCCGGAGTCATGGAAATTTATATAAAAACTATTGTTTCAAGGACCAACATCTCATCTGAGAATGGTAAGACAATAATTTTTTGGTGTCAAAATGAGTGTTTTCCGGGTCAGGAGATCAACAAACTATTCTCAACTGTAAGAGAATATAATCGTGATGTTTTCTGTGGCATTATGTCTGCTGTTTTCCAGATAGCCCAATATTTTAGAGTACCCAAGATGTTAAGGTCTGTTCATATTCCACTGCACGTCATTGAACATTGCAGTAAATTTTACTGCAATGTTACATTACTTCCGCTGCACTCCTAATTCGATTTGCTGCAGTCAACTCATGTCACAGGTTTGCAGTACGTTGCAGTAGTCCTAAACTTTGCTACGCATTCAAGAAATTGGCATACTGCACCACTAACTGCACCTCCACTGGAGGATCTTGCTTGCATCGCCAGTTTAAAATAATTTTTACCTTGGTTGGCAGTACTGGGCCTTGCGTGCAATACTGCTTCCCTGGCAGTGAATTGCAGTGAAAAAAAAAAAAATGACCGATTTTTGGTAGGCTGCATTGCAGCACCCCGCACTGCAAATGCAGTTAAGTATGAACGACCTTTATACTGCAATGTCAGCATAATAAAGTATTCTTAAATACTGTAAAATGTAAGCAATTTGGGTATTGGCTGATGCCCGGGTTTTAATCGTTAATTGAACCCAAGTAGTACGCGCTGCGTATTGGTGTTTTTTAAGGTGAAGCGCTCGCTCATACTGGCCGTTTGGCTATTTCGCGCGCGCTGCCAAACGTGCGTCTCGTCGGTTGATCGTTGCGTTCAACGGTTGTTTCGATTGTTGGCACTGGTGTGGCGCCTTGCTTGTTGTATTTAGAATAAACCGTAAAGCATCGCGAAATTGGGTTACTGATGACCTAACGATAAACTGTTTAAGACGAGAATAAAGGTATGATTTTGGGACCGGTACTCTCTTTAACGACGAATTGAACCCGGCGACCCATTATTTTTGCCTCTGGCCTTGTTCTTTTTCTTCCACGCAAAAATTGTACAGGGGTCAAATTTTTAAATTTATCCAACCATGTTGAAAAGTATCACATTATAACCATAAGGATTTAGAAAAGGTATAGTTTGTACTACCTACAGCCTAAAGTTTCAAAGCATTTAAGACAGTCAAAACTATTCATTATTTGAATCCTATGAACTCTCCCAATAATTTGAACCATTTTTTCAGAGCAACTTCAAAATTTGACCCCTGTACAACTGAAATTGACCCTTTTTTATTGATTTTTGCTGTTTTTAGCCTATAACTCTGAAACTTTAGGCTGTAGATATTACAAACTATACCTTTTCTGAATTTTTATGGTTAGACACATAATGTGGTACTAGTGCTGCAGCATCAGGTGAAAAAGGGCCTTAGATCTCTACCAACCAGGGCCGGAATAATAACATTTGCAATTATACCTAAAATTGATCACTGGGTTTGTGTAGTTCATGAAAATATGTGATGATGACAAAATTTAAAGTGATGGCAATTTGCATAAACCAACATTTTCCAAAATGGCAGCCATTTTAAAGGTAATAGCACTATTATGGCGACTTAGTGTCAAAATGTATCTTGTCTGGGTCAAGAGGTTCAATCTATAATTGCCGGAGTCATGGAAATTTATATATAAAACTATTTTTCAAGTGACCAACATCTCATCTGAGAATGGTAAGAAAATAATTTTGGTGTCAAAATGAGTGTTTTCTGGGTCAAGGAGATCAACAAAACTATTCTCAAAACTGTAAGATGAATATAAATAGTGATGTTTATTTGCATATGTCTCTGTTTTCCAAGATAGCCCAATATTTTAGAGTACCCAAGAGTGTTAAGGTCTGTTCATACTTCCACTGCACTGCATTGCTGTGCAGTAAATTTACTGCAATGTTCCATTACTTCCGCTGCACTCCTAATCGATTTGCTGCAGGTCAACTCAGGTCACAGGTTGCAGTACGTTGCAGTAGGCCTAAACTTGCTACGCATTTCAAGAAAATTGGCATACTGCACCACTAACTGCACCCCACTGGATCTTGCTGCATCGCCAGTTAAAATAATTTTAACTTTGTTGCAGTACTGCATTGCGTTGCAATACTGCATTCCCTGCAAGTGATTGCAGTGACGATTTTGGTAGGCTGCATTGCAGCACCGCACTGCAATGCAGTGAAGTATGAACGGACCTTTATACTGCAATGTCAGGCATAATAAAGTATTCTTAAATAGCTGTGAAAATGTAAGCAATTTTATTGGCTGATGCCCGGGTTCAATTCGTTTAATTGAACCCAAGTAGTACGCGCTGCGTATTGGTGTTATTTTTAGGTTGAAGCGCTCGCGTCATACTGCGTTTTGCTATGTTCGCGCGCGTCTGCCAACGTTGCGTCTCGTCGCGTATGATCGTTGCGTTCAACGGGTTGTTCGATTGTTGTCACTGGGTGGTGGCAGTCCTTTCTTGTTGTATTTAAGCCGTAAAGCATCGCGAAATTGGGTTAAAGATGACCTTAAACGATAAAGCTGTTTAAGAACGAGAATAAAGGTATGATTTTGGGAACCGGTACTCTCTTTACGACGAATTGAACCCGGCGACACCATTATTTTTGCCTCTGGCCTTGTTCTTCCACGCAAAAATAATGGTATCGCCTTGGGTTCAATTCGTCGTAAAGAGAGTACCGGTTCCCAAAATCATACCTTTATTCTCTAAATCAAATGTTAACCCAGATGCTTGATAATTAATAACCAACACAAAATCCTCAGTAAATCCTCCTTAGAACTTCCTAACTGCACTTATGGTCACTATGAATGAAAAAACCCAAAACACTGACCACCAGAAGATGTACACATGATCATGACCATTTAAAGGTGCATCAAGAGATTTCACATATCAGGTGTCCCTAAAGCCATGCTAGGAAATTAATCCCTTCCATCTGACCTGCCTAGGAAGGGTACCGGTACTGCGAAGATCAAGTGGCAGGACAAAGTTCCAGATATGGAAGTCCTCACTTGTGCTGGTATGCAAAGTATCTACACCATCTTGAAGAAATCACAGCTTTGATGGGCTGGTAATGTGACCAGAATGCCTACCATCTCCCCAAGAAAATCTTCTATGGCGAACAGAAGCCAGGAAATCATGCACGTCAGTGACAGAAGCAGCATTTCAAAGATACACTCAAGGCTTTGCTCATACAAGTGCTTCAGCATAGAAATGAACAGTTGGGAAAGCCTAGACCATGATTGCCCCACATGGCGCAGCCTTAAATCTTATCAAAGATGGTGCTGAAATATCAGAATCTCACAGAACCAAAAGGCATAAGTTCAAGTCCAGATTCAACTGCTTAGAATTGGGCGGTACTCTGTTAGAGTGCAACGAGAGATTTTGAGGCACCCAAATATTGTGTCATAAATATAGATTAGACACTCAATAGATTTCTTATCTGGTATTTGGCTACACAGGTGTCTTAAAAGCGATAAAAAACATGATTTTGATTTGCTTATAAAACATAGGCTGAATTTCGTATTTTTTCTATACGAAATTAGAAATTTTACAATTTTTTTACCAAAGAAACATTTCTCAGCTTAATCCTTTCAGGTGGGGATGTTTCTGATGGAAAGCCTTACATCAGGACAAAAATCAGTATTTTGGATTTTTAGGGATACCTGATAAGTGAAATCTCTCGTTGCACCTTTAATGTCCTGTTAGAAGGGGACTGTGTGCTTCTGGATAAACTTGTACTCACAAGTACTTAGGCATTGATAATCCATAAAATTGATGGAAGCACTTACCACCCCCCATGGACCCCAGGGTCCAAATTTTAAAATGCTCCAATCATGCTGAAGAGCACATGGCACTATTTCTCAGATTACAAGGATTCTGAAAAAAAAGGTTTACACTATCTAAGGCTTATAGTTTGGAGTTCTTGGATAAAAACTGTAAAAATGGTGAAAAAAGTCAATTTCGGTGTGTACATGGGTCACATTATCCAACAAAATAGGTCACAGGGTCAATAGAATCCAATAGTTGCCAATAGCTGTTGATTTTATTTGCCATTTTGGTTAATACATTGGCTTGAGGATTCCAAGTGTGTGAAAATATCGGATCCAAAACATGATAATGATAAAATTGGATGGGGGGGACGGGGGGGGGTTCGACCCACCCAAATCACAAAAAGGGGAAAAAAGGTCCAACCTTTTTGGTGAATTAAGTCCCAAAAAGGGCCAGTTTAGGGGGTGTTAGGTCCAATTTTACAAAAAAGGTCCCTTTTTTAAAAAGGTCAACTTTCCCCAAGGGAACCTGCACCCCAAATCAATCCTGGCTATGCTCCTGTCAAATGGCTCATCAGCTAAATGTGCACCCACAAACTTAGTCATCTTCTTAAAATTTGTCTTGTCACGGTCATCTTCATCACTGATGAACGAATGAACGAACATATGAACCTGGATTGTAGTTATTCTGTTCAAACAGTACAGTATGAAATCCTGGGGGACACTCACATATGAAAATGATATGGGTGTAAGGCTCACGCTTCCAAACCCAGGGGCATTCAGTGACAGAGGCAGTGGTGGCGCCACAGGGTGCATGGGGGATTTTGGCCCCCAATTTTTTTCTATTCGGCGTTTAGGGATCAAAAATCACCAAATATTGGGAAAAATCAGCGATTTTGGGCCAAAATTGGTTCAAAATCTCCAAATAATTGATACCGTACTTTGCCCACCCCTAGAATTTCATTTTTACCTCCCCCCCCAATTTTCACTTTTGCCCCCATTTCCACCCCCAGAAAATGAGGTCTGGTGCTGCCAATGATGGACAGAGGACTCAAAAAATAGGGGTCTTTGGGTGAGAGACAGCCAAATTGCCACAAAATAGGGGTTTTCTGAGTGACAATTTTCCAATAAATAGGTTTTATTTGGGTGGGATTTTTTTGAAACAAATTTTCTAAAAAATAGGTCTTGTGTGACAGTGGTACATTTTCATGAAGTGGGGTCCTTAGGTTAGATTTTCTACAAATATGGGTCTTTGGGTGCAACGATGCTGAAAAAGCGGTCTTAACAGCATTACATAGCAAGATATATTCCAAATGAGAGTGCACAAGGCTATTGTGAACACTCACTCTTAACCTGTCAGCTCCTATCAATCCTCATTCTGCTCATCTTTCTAATCCTCAAATTCATCTTCAGAGTCATCCTCCTCATGGACGGATAATAACTGGTGTGAATTCATCACAGATTCTATTAGATCACTTTCACAGATGTCATCTTCCATCCTTATGACATGATTTTCAGTTTTCCCAATTTGTGGAAAGTGATGTTTAGTAGCCTCTCTTTGAACAACTTCTTAACATCTTCTAATTTTAAGCCTTTCGGACCGATAGAACGCCTGAGCGTTTCTTGCAAATAAATAAATACCTGAAAATACATTCAGATACTATTTTGGTATCTCAAATGTGGAACAATCCAAAAGATGAAGTTTGGTAATAATTTTCACGTTTATAATGTGCCTTACAACTTCGGCAATGCGTTTTCCATGGAAATGCATGTGAATTGCTATGCTGAGAGATCTAGACAATGTCTTTAGGTGCCAGTTCAAAAATGAAATCCTAAATAATATCCGGGTTTGGAAAGGTTAAGGTCTTGTTGTTGATTGCAATGTGTCCCTTTAACCAAAATGAACAATTTTTTTTTTCAGGCAAGATGCTCAATTACCCATTCCTTATGAAAATATCCCGGAAAATATAAAATCCACAGACATCAAATTAAAAAAAACATGAAAATATTTTCATTTTGGGTAAATCTGGGGTCTTGGGTGACACGATGCTGAAAAAGCGGTCGTAAAGTTTTTATTGGGTCCACCATGTAGAAAGGGGGGAACTGAGAAATACTAAAAGGAACTTGACAATTCAGGGTGTGGCTTTTAGCTAGCAGATCATGGGTTCCCATGACTCGGGGGAGGGGGGGTTCGGAGTGGGTTAGCGCAGGGGTCTTCCCTCGCTTGCACCACTGTGTCCCGGATTGACCCTAGGTCGGGCCTGCGTTTTGGTTTCCAGTCCATGTTGGTTTTTGACTGGCCTCACAGGTTTTCTCAGGAGTTACTTCGTCTCAGGCTCCAGTTTCCTCATGCTTTAAAACTGGGCTTTATTCCCTAATGTATATGATAATTCTATAATATTGAATGGCTTGGGAGTATGATACAAGAAGATAGTGCACGAGCTAGAAAAATATTGTCCGAGTCAAAGACGACGTACAATATTTTTCTAGCGCAGTGCAATGATTCTGGATCATACGAAGGAAGTTACATATTTATTATTTAATATCAGGCTGAATCAAACCAAACCGTGCGTTGGCAGTGTGTAGTCCAAGAAGTATATCAGGTAAATCATGTCGTTCTCGGTAAAAATGCCCCGGATGCGATTACAATATTAAAAATAATATTGTATTAATCCGGGGGGACATTTTACCGAAAAGTGTACCAATACAAAGATTTCTTGCACCAATCGGAAGGCCTGATATGAATAATCTAATTAAAGTATTCTTGGTGACACGTAACAAAATATTAGCACATTTTTTTGACAGAGCGCCTCAATTTTTAAAAAATTTGGAGATTTTTACACGGTGCAAATTGGTAAATGGCTAGAAAACTATACCTGTAAACTGGGTTTTAGCTCGAAATGGTCTATGTGTCACAAAGAAGAGGAATTTGATACTAGAATAATTATTAGACGCGGGACCCTAAATAATTCATGGGCTGTGGAAATGGCCTTCCAAGGTGAAACAGCCGGGGAGGAAATAGCAACATGTAGTGGCTATGTCATCCATTATTGTTTTCATAGTTTCAGTGAGCAAGTTAGATGTTATGTTCTAGAGGTGGCAATAATTTCATCATGGACGGACCATAAACGTAACATTCCAGTTTTGCCGTTAAGTCCAATCTGGGATCCCCCCAAGTCTTATACAAAACGATATTTGTAAATACGCATTTTTTCGCATTCTCGTTCGCAGTTATAGTTTCCTAGAAATTACCAACGCTAACTGTACAACAATATCAACTTTTAAAATTGGGGGCGCTCCTCAAAAAAAGGTGTAATATGGCTTTAAATTACACGATAGTGTTGAATGTGTCATTTAAAGGTGCAATGAGAGATTTCAAAAAACAGTTGTCCCGAAAAAAGTGAACCAAATTCTGATTTGGGCAATCAAAAAATATCCCATCGGTAATGTTAAGCTGAGAACTTGTTTCTTTGGTACAAAAATTTTGAAATTTCTAAGTCGTATAGGAGCCACATAAAAAATTAAGCCTATGTTTCTCTGGAAATATAAGGCATATGCAAAATGACCTTTCATTTTCATTTTAAGTTATTCTGTAAACAAAAGGTAGCGGATCTATGTGCATTAATCTATATGAAATCACGACCACAGTGAGAGTCAAAAATGATTGTTCCCAAATATCCTGATTTTTTCCCTTGTCAAAATGTGCAATGGTGGTAGCTATTAAAATTGTAAAATACTTCAAAGTACATTTCAAGAGCGTTCACAGGAATTTTGAATTTTTACATTTTGGTTTCAGGCAATCATTATCTGCACTCATTTAATAAAGGCCCTCAGATTTGCCTTGGTACCAGTTCTATTGAATGGTAACTTGAAGCGCAAATTTCAAGTGGGATACCTAAGGTGTGCTTTACATACTCTGGTGGATAAATGGTTAATAAATGCCCCCAATGGGTATAAACACAGGGCCAGTTATTAGTTGGGATGATGCAACAACAGTTGCCAATTATATTTGACTGTTTAGAATTCTCCCAGGTTTGGAATGAATCGTTTTTAACTATTAACTAATAAGGCAAAACAAAAAGTTATTAAAAAATACACAACCCAAAACAAGGTTTCAATTTAAGTGATAACCTTAGTTGGCTAAAGGTCAAGGTCAGACGGTTTTGGAACAATTGTCTTTCCTGATAAATATATTAATTTTGTTAAAAAAAAAAAAAAAAAAAAAAAACAAAACAGTTCTTTGCCTATTCTTGTGTTTCTGGATCTGTTTGTGAAACATGTAACCATGTTTGCTCATCTTCTATGGTTTACTGCTACTAAATTGTACACGCGGCATTTGGGAAGCCCTCTAAAAATGAGGCCATAACTTGAAAATTAAATGCATGAATCTCAGGATTTTGACCTGATGATTAAGAAGTAAGTATTTGTTAATATAAAGTATATAATAATATTCTAAAAAAAGATTATCAAATATTTAATATTTTTTGATTCACGGGGAAAATCAATCATTTTGACTCACACAGTCTCTAACAGAAAAATATGGACGACTTGCCAAATATCGTGTTGCACCTTTAAATTACTAATACCTCCTCCTCCAATGCACCCCTTTAAACTATATTGTAACATGAATTTTAGAATCTCTATGACATCTTAAAGAGTTCAGTTACCAAAATCAAATTTTGCCAAGGGGTCGTTTGGCAGTCATCTGGAGATAAGAGAGCAGTCATATAAAGTGGTTTCAATTTAGTTAAAAGGTATCTTACAAGAATATAAAAAATAAAAAAAAATATACTTTGGAATATATAGTTACCAAACATAGGGGTGAAAACCCCTGTGACAATGGTCATCAAACTTTGATTGGTCATTGTATACGTGGGAACAAACTTTCAAAATGCTCACATTAGAGACAAAATGGTGTCAAATTGTTGATATGAGCATGAGCAATTTGGAAATGTACAGTTCCTTGATGTTGGTTTAGTGTTAAGGAGGGTCACCTCACATTCGGGTGGTCCAGGTTCAAACCCTGGCTATCGTTGTCTAATCTTAAGTTGAAGGTGACGTCACTGCGCTTCATGCTGCACAGCCATGATCTGCGAATAAAAGGGGGCACAAATCGAGACGCAATGGGGAATGCAAAAAGACGCATAATACGTCACTTCACTTGAGGTGAGACAAAGATATAGGTCATACCAAGACTTTAAAAATGGTACATTACGCCTTCTGCCAGATGCCTTGGATTTAAAGAATGGAGCAAGGGAGATAAATGCAGAGTTAACAGAAGACTAACCCCTTACTGTAGCTTTAACTGCATTTGGCAGACGTGTCCTGTGGCCTTAGGGTATGGAAACGGAGATAGGACGGCATATGTACCATTTGGAGCGGAAGGGATTTAACTTTTTAAAGAGGATTTTTTTAGATAATTCATGACAGGACACTACGAAAGGGCAAAAGACTGTCCGTCCATGCCAAAAACATTTTTGGCCGGTTTCTTCATCTTTTGGATATCACACAACCTGAAAGACCTTAAGGTTTCAATTGTCAGGGTGGGGGGGCCCACATCTGTCATTCCAAAAGTAAAGGTTGCCGCGAGAGATTTCAAGTACCTATTTTCGGTCATATGTACTGCTTTCATAGATAGATACTCATAGACGACTTGCCTTTTATTTGGCTATAGAAATGTCGTAATGTGACAACAAAAGGTGATTTTGTATGCAAAATGCATTTTTGACCCACTTTTTTCATTTTATGTCTATGCATTTTATTTTTTTCACAAAAAAAATTCACGTGAGCAAAGCAAAAAAAACAAAAACCTTTAAAAAAAGCACTAAAAGGACAATTTTAACAAAATGCATGCAGTGCAGTCTTCCGAGAATTTTTCTTGGCATGTATCTAGTGCCCCAACACCCTATTGAATCAAAAACACAGTTACATTTAACTGAAGACTACCGAAATTGTTTGTTACAAAATTGATTTATAAATAAATTGTTATCATTACAATTTCTTATTACAGTAAAAAAAAAAAAGAAAAAAAAAAAAAAAAATTTATATTATTACACATGTAGTTGTCCTATACCCAATTATAAGCGTGTGGTCTTTAGAGATCAAACTGTCAGGTCTCTGAGATTATTAAAAATAATACAAATGACTTGTACACTTGCCATAAGGTGGTGACCAATTTTTTTGTCATTGTTAAACAAAAACACCGAATTACAAATTCCGATTCAAAGCGTCCAGCTTTATTGGAGGCCTTTACATAAGATTGATATCAGAATATTGTTAAAGCCTTCATCATTTTCATGGGAGAGTCAGAGACAAGTCCAATATTTTTCACGGTGTAGTGCATACAGTATTATGGAAATCTACTGATAAAAGCCAGCAAATTTATTACACAAGAAGAACTAGCTTCACCGAGATTTACAATTACCGGGAACAATTGCCAAAATGAAGTATTTATTCCAATGTCAAAATTTCAATACTTTCATCACAGCTGTTTGAAATCTCATTTATTACGACAAAAACCAGAATAAAACAAAAAATATCAACGGCAACACTTTTGACTTCTTATATTGGTGGTATGTATTCCACTACATCCTCTGTAAAATTCAAGAAATTTCATTGCAGGAAGTATGATATTTCTTCACAGATGTCTACGGAATAATGGCCAATAGAGGGTGCTAGAACATACAAATCAAGACCTTTGTAAGCCTATAATGGCAAGATTCCTGCCTGGTTCTGTTCCTGTTTTTGCGAGGAATCGCTCTTATGCCCTGAAATCAGTTGCCAGCATTGATGGTCACACTGCTTAAAATGTTCTAGAATAAAAGTGACATAGTCCATTTCTCCGGTCAGTGACATCAAAGCGCTTTGAATAACGCCCGCGTTTTATGCTGCATCTACTGCATAACCGCTACGTCACGATGAGGAAGAAAATGCTTATATTTGCATGTGCGGGTCAGGGCAGGAAAACCTTGTGTGCATTTTTGGCCCTTGAACATGTTTAAAGGAATCTTTAGTCGGTGGACGTCTAGGCACACAGCCTGAGGGATGGACATGGAATACAGATTTTCTGTTGATAGATTTAGTTCATTAGGACCTAAGGCCCAATAATTTTTGGAGGGTGTGCAAAAATTTGTTTTACAGTGCCATTTTTTGAAAATCCAATATGGCTGCTACCATGTCCCAAATCATAAAAATCCATTAAGTATTTCCGATAGAGAAAAATATCTCTCTGTACTCCGGTGTTTTAAGCCAACGAGAAAGTGTTGGTAATGTAATTTTATCATTTACATTGCAACAAAATTCAAAATATGGCTGCTCAAAGTCAAAATGATATCGGAATCATTAAAATGATCTTAACTCCTCCAGTATACCTATGTACGCTACTGAATACAACTGAACACCTAAAACGTGTTCTGCAGGTGTTCAAAATCTGTTACAATTGATCACAACCTGCAAGTGTTACTTTAACACCTCTGAATGCACTTCCCAAAGCATCGGACACTGAAGTGTTCTGCACGTTTTGCCGTTAGAGGCTTGATTCCAGTGTCTATAATGCATTTGATTTATGATTTACACTTTGAGATACAGGTATTTGATCACTAGAAACCCTTTTAACTGGCATTTCTCTGTAATGGACGTTTTCAAAAATTCAAGAGACAGCCAATACCAGCGCCTTTTAATTTAAAATTAGTAAAACCTACATTATAGTGTATTTATTATATGAAGTTACATCAACTAATTATTAATAGAAAGGTGAAATAAGTATGGGATAAATAAGTATTTGACCACTTTGACATTCTATCTGGAATTTCTGTTTCTTTAACATGCAAAAAATGTTATGATGGTGGACCAATGTGGCTGCCTTTTTACCTTCTTTTAAACTAATAAATTACAATACATCTGTAGTATTTTAGTTTAAACAACACAAAATGTGTATTAAAGGTAAATTAAAGTTATGAATGTATGTATTTGAGCAAGAATAACATGTATTTCACCTCATTCCTGATATGTTGACACTGACTTGATTGATTGGAGGATTCACCTCTAAGGATGTTGCTTACAGTCTCGGAGTCCCATAATCTAGTCAGGGTTATGACATGGTATCACTGGGTACATCAGGAAAATGTTTCCCACTCATGAATTAATTCTTTCAATTCACCTGTTGACTTTGTGGGAGGTGACCCTAATTTGTTGTCTGAAAATTGGCAAGATGTCAGAATTGCAAATTGAACATAATCATTTCTGTGTTTACAGTGCTGGCTTGTTCAGGTTTGACCTCTGTGATTTCATCATTTGTACACTCATCACTAACTCTGGATGAAATCACACACGCAGGCTTAACATACTCATCTCTTCATTATACTCTTGAGCAATTTATGTGACATAATTGTCGACTTCCTTTTACTTCTACCTGGTGTTTTGCTCACATAGTCAAGGTTCCACTTGTTCTCAATCTCATATGCTCAAGAATACTTGGCTTGCAAGGATGCCCTTGTATTGAAAAAAGTGCAAAAACTTTATCACCTGGCTTGACTACTCTTTTCTCGCATCTTTGTCATACCATGGTTTTCATTTTGCCGGACTCGTTGAGATTTGTTATGGACAATTAGGGGCTCTTTGGAGCCTGTGTCTGAATGAGGCAGTCTAACAAATTCACATTCAGGATTTTCACACACATTTTCTTTCAGTAGTTCAATGGTACCCTAACTTTGTGACCAAACACCAAATAAAATGGACTGAATCCTATGACTCTTGTACAGCCTCCCGGGAGCAAATAACAGGAGATGAACTCCCCATCCCATCCCTCTCAAATTCAAAAACAATCGGTTTGTCATTGTTTCAAGTGGTGGTACCTTGCTAGGGCCCGCTGGGATTCTGGGTGGTATGCTGAAGAAGGTACTGGGACATTCCCAACTGGTCCATGACTTGTGGAACAAACCTGACATGAAATTTGATCCTTTGATCAGTACCTGAATTGATTTTGGAAGGCGCCCTTATACTAAGGTGAAAAACTTTGGTTAAGCTTTCACTATACTCTGTGCCCTAAAATTTCTTCAAGGGTATAGCCCAGGGATTCTTGTGGAAGCACAGATGATATCCAGTAAATTCCGATTTCCTGACTTGGTCTTGGAAGTGGTCCTACGCAGCTATTAAGACCCTACTAATGGCTCATCAAATGCTGGTATGGGTTGCAAGGAGCATTAGGAATTCTGATTGGGCTGCCCACCATTTGACATGTATGTGTGACAAGTCTTACAATACTCAGACACATCTTTCTGAGTGTATAGGCCACCAAAATGACTCTTAATTCTGTCATGTGTTTTCTAACACCTAATTCCTGCCATGGGAATATCATGGGCTTATGCCTATCACTTCCCTTATGGTATACCTTGGCACTACAATTTGATGCACGACTTTCTATTCCTCATCTACAAGTGCATAGGGTGGCCGCCATTTTCTCATGAGGGAACACCATTTTGTTTGTAGAAAAATACCGGAATTTGCTCGGCTTCCTGTTGCGACAATGCCTATCACCAATGTCCTAAGTGCTGGGTCGTGTGCTGCTCATTACCAGCTTGTATGGCTTAAAGGTCGCCTTTACAGTCCCTAACTCTATCATGCTCCGGCTGGATTTCATCTGTTTACCAGCTTGTCACTTGTGTGCTCAGGGGATGGAGTTTCACTAACAGGGGAATTTAGTTCCCCTGAGAGGGAGATGACTCCAAATTCTCTAAACTTGAGAGAAAGTGAAAAGTACCTCTATTGGGACCAAGTCATCCTAGACGCTCTTCCTATGGGAATGTGTATGAGTATTTGGACTCATCACCTGCTCACTGTTTCCTGTGAGGCTTTTCTAGTAATTGACCGTTACTGAACCAGCGGGATAAATATCTATTTCCTCATCAAATCCACTGTACAGGGCCACTGGGAAATATGGATCTGGGAGCACTTCCCCCCTGCCAAATCATTCCATAACAACATGGTACCCCTTTAACTGCGGAGTTCTTGGTCTAAAACACCAATTTTGACAGTTCCAGAAACCAAGTCTGAATTCAAATTCAGTTTGTGAAGAGGGACACTAATACAATCATACCTATCCCCTGATCATGGCACTAGTTCCTGTGGACTATCAATATCAAATGGAAGTCCATCTTCCAATATCATGGACTGCGAGCAGCACGTGTCCGCATGATTTAATGGGTTTTGGATCTAAATAAACTATCACCTGAAAGTGTAGACACAAATCCCTCCAAACAAAGGCTAAATTCAGCCATTACTTTTTCTGTGTAAATTCCCTTTTGTGGGATTCTTGTTTCTGGACAGAAGAATGAACTTTTGACCCAACGTAAAGGCCACAACCTATTGGTTTTGACTTACTTTTGGCTTTCTCCATTTGTGGGGGATAGCCAGGTATCTCCCAACACCTGGACTTTGTATGTCATTGCTTTTACAGTGATGGCATGTGAACGGTGATTGGGTCCCACACATGCTTATTGATTAGCACCATACTGTCTTTACTCCCCTTTTCATGGGACCTGACTGGGATTTCCCCTCCCTGAGTGCTACCATGAGATGCTTTGTTAGAAACAGACGATGTTGTACCTTGTTTTGTGTACTAGTAAATCTTGGCTAGGCCTACTGTATGACTTAATTGTGTGTAAATGCATCATCGTCGGCCTTGACGCTATTTTCACGAAAGTGTCAATTTTGTTTTCATCACGATGCGTTTGATATCTGGGATGTAGACACTGTTTGAACTCTGCAACTAACATCACTCCCTAACGTTGACCAAAATTTGCCCGACTTCTTTTGAGAGAGGCCAGCGATCCACAAATTTGTTCCTTTACACGGGCAAATCAAACAGGGTCTGGTCATCCTTTTCATGACAAGCTGAATTTTGTCTATTGCCTCTGGTACCAATTAATATGCTTTGAGCACGATGCTTAACTCCTCATAATCACTACATCTGTCTAATGACATGGCCGATATATATTTTCGGGCTTACCAATGAACACTGACGTAGCAAACAAGGGTTCCAAGACTCCTTGGGCCAGTTCAAGCTATTGGCAATTTTCTCAAGGGTTAAAGTATTGTCTTACTTCTTGTTCCTGAAATTTGGAACCAGGCGAATATTTTTGCCGCATCAAAACCAGAGGGATTGGAAGAGGCTGACGAGCTAGCCTGGTGTTTCAATTTATAACTCTAACTGAGCTTCAAGCTCTTTGTTTCATCTCATTTTGCACTTCCATTTCCGTGTGTTTCATTAATTTGCAACGTTTCCTTTCTAGTCTTTGTCTTTTCAATTTGCCAATTCATCTCTTTTTGTTGGATCTCATTTTTGCATTTGCATCTGCAATTTCTTTTTCTCATTCAATTCCTTCTCTTTTGCTTATTCCATTTTCTTCAATTCATTTTCTAATTCCTTTGAAATTCACTTCTTTTAACTGGAATGCATCACTTTTGCCCTGTTCAGAACCTCTTCTATCTTTTCCAATATGAGAACTATCACAAACATCTTCCTGGACAAACTATTCAATCAAACTCTTTTGATGATCTGTTTTCTCATGGCATGTTTTGCCTCAAGTCCTAAATGCTTGGCGAGGTTTAATTAACTCAGGCTTTCTCAGCTCATCCAAACTTCTCCCAATTTATTGCCTTAGGAACACTCTGGATTCAACTCCATTGTGATTGTACTCTACAACACTATATATTAACTTGAACCAAACTACAAGGGTTCGTACATGATAATACACACAAAATTTTGTATGCCAAAAAGTTGCACAATGTTACAATATTAATCACAGTTTGTAATGTGTAAATTCTGAACAAAAAAGGCCTCAAATTTATCTCAATTCATCCCGGAGACGAGCCCCAATCTGTTATGACGTCTTGTGGACGCCTAAGGTCAGAAAGAAATACCGTCCAAAACAAAATAAACGAGCCCGGCTGCCACAAAGATCGTAAATTATATATAATAAACAGTTTTATGATCTTTACGTTTGGTTCAGGAATTTTGGTTGTCAAAACATTAAAGTAAATCGAATTACAGAATTACACACAATTATTATACTTAATTGTAAACAAGATGTCCACTGTGTCCACATGTAGCGTTGCGGTTCAACGATATGTCCTCACAGCGAGACTCCAAAATGACACGCACAAGTTCATACAAAAATCAAGTAATAATTCCAAGGGACCTTCTCAGTCCTGAAGGTAATTTGTCCAGCAGTTCAAAGATCGACGGGAGACGTTCCTCGACGACAAATGTTCAACAATAATTAAAATCCAGGAATTACCACCATCAGTCTGTCGCTTTTGTCCTCATATAGGACCACAACTGGAATCACTTTTTGATTCAAAATGAAGATCTTGGCTTAAACAGACGACAGCAGACAATTAGCATCAAGCTCCGGCGGCCGCATCCATAATATTAATCCTGGCACTAGATGTATAGAACTCAATATCCATTATTGTAGAGAAAAAAACTATAGCTATATATAATGTATAGCTCCAGAGCTCTAGTTCAGCTCCTCTTGTTTCAAACTGCTGGCCTGCAGTCCTTCAGTCACAACTGCTATTTATCCTTTCACACGGCTAGATTTCCCTTTCTACAATAATTCATTACATCATCCTCATGCATCTAAAAATTACATTGCACCATCAAATCAGATTTCACAATCTAAATTAAATCACTGTCATATATATAACTTTGTGGGGGAATTCCTAGGTTCTGCAATATTTTGATCTCAAAAGCATATATAAACAAGTTCTAAGTTTACATTCTTGGGGAATTCCCCACTCCTTATTGTGCAACTTTAAACAAGGTGCAAGTAGCAAAACAACCTAGGGGTATTCATTTCTCTCTTTTATAGTAAACAACAATTACATTTGCCCGTGAGAAATCTCTTCTCACATGAAAATGGAAAATAATATTTTTAAGTTTAATCAGAAAAATGTGCTGCCAATATAACACCACATTCTGCATGACTATTACATTATCACCCTGTCTATAATAGATGGCTTTAAACATGTTCAAGGGCCAAAGAGATAGTAACAGTTTTTCCTGCCCAACAATGATGGGGTGGTAAACAGACAGAGCAGTGAGAGATTAATAAATTTATACACCTCATAATATTCATGAACATAGCATGCTATTTCATTGGCTGATTTCTATTAATGCTATTTCCCTAGGGGAAATCGATTTGACTTAGTTCCCTACAACCCTGTCCCCAGAGTCACAGTGCTGTTGTATTTTTTGTAATTAAACAAATACTACATGGTTTATATCGGGAAATAGGGCACACTATTTTCCCTTGGTTACTGGCTACAGGCCTATCACCCCAAACTGAAGGGTAGGGGTGGTGATAGGCCCGTAGCCACTCTTGTTTTTTTACCAGAAAAATATGTGCGCAATTCAGATATACACCATGTAGTATTTGTAGATTCTTGATGTGATCTAAGTATTTACATAACAAAATTTTAATATTACCATAACGCTTAATTGCAATAAGGGGAGGGGAAAGGGATTTTCATTTTAGAGGCGAGAATTTGGTGGCACATTCAAAAATGTATTTTGGACCACTATGTACATTGGTAAAAGATTTTACTTTTCCTTGTTGGAATGTTGGTCATGTTGATTGTACCCATTTAAATCAAGACAAGAGTTTTGGTACAAAAACCCAACGGCAAAGTAGTTGTCGGGGGGTCACTTCCCCCCCTTATGCAACAGGGGGAGTGCAGAAAGAATAGAAGGACCTAAGCTGACATGGTGGTATTCTGAAAGGGAGATTTCTCGCCGTTTACAAGCAAAATTTTAGAGTATGTTGTAAGAAATAAAAGGTTCCCATCTTGTAGGTCTAACCTGGTTTAAACCAGGTCTAAATTTAGTCCCCTTTCAGAATACCAACATATGTTTGCCAGCTAACTATAATATTCAAAACACAACAAATAATCTTGACTTTGAAGTACAAAATATAGGTATATAAATACCATAGCATATTACATGTCGGCTTCAAGAACAAGGGGATTTTAATTATAACACAGAGAACAGAACACAATGGAAAAGAACAAAACAAAAATATAATAGAATTTTCACATTTATTAGCTTCCCCCCCCCTCCCTTAAAAAAAAACAACCCCCCACACCCCTCCCCCCCCCCCCCCCCCCCCGGGGGCGGGGGGGGGGGTACCCTGCTCATTCCAGGGGTTTTGAAAGTGACCATTTTCGGTTTGATTGTTGCAAAAAATATAACCCTAAACGGGACCAGTATTCAGTTTTAAAATACCCATTTTCGGTGGAAAATATACCCCTAACGGACCATATTTGCAGGTAACCTATACCCCCTCGCGGGACTGCTTCCTACGTGAAAAAAAACTATACCCTTTTTTAAAAAACCCAATATATGAGAAATAACACTGTAATACTGTAAGAGAATTTACCCCACGCAGGGTTATTGTTACTGACTGTTCAAGTAATTTTCCCATGTTTTCAATGAGCCAGTTCACAAATCTTACCTGGAATTTTATTACCCTAGAGGGACTAGAACTTGATATTGTGAATTGTACCCTAGCGGTAGGCCCGCATTTGCAGCTAGTCCCTCCCGTTTTTTGGAAACGAGCAGGGTACCCGGACCCAAAACCCCAAGAAACCCCCCCACCCCCCCGGGGCTTTCGCGCTCATTAATATATTCAAAGAATATAAACATTGGACACCTTTAGTTAAGTTTTACATACGCATTTCAGCCACGCTTCTTATTACCTAATCAGAAAAATGCAAATAGAGAGCGTCGCGTGACTTTTTGCTGCGTAATGAAGCGTGTACGTGTTTTAATGTACCTTTGCGCGAATGCCTCTTGCGGACAAAACAAAAAACAATATTGAAAATGTAACAAAGTTTGTCAATTTAGACCAGATGAAATTTCAGTTCCTTCTGATTTTCTGAGTTAGAGGACAAAAGATGTTTGATTCAAAAGTGCATCAAGAGTATTTTCATCACCATCACATTCACAACATACTCATTTGAAGTTCAAAGATAAAGGTTATTTGAAAAAGAGCAGCTTTGAAATGGCGAGAAACGTGACTTTTTTTACTAAAACACAGATTGTTCCATTTCATGTTTCGCAAAATTTGGCAAAATTTTCAGACAAGGATAACTCCAAAAATAACCGAAAAAGTAAGGTGTAACTTTCCTACGATAGCAACAGGTCTTCGCTAGGAAAACGGTTTTCTAAATTTCATCTTTTGATTTCTAACTAAAGATATCTCCAAAAATATACTCACATTTTGGAAAAGTAAAAATCCCACTTTTTCAACCTTATATTTCAAAAAGTGATAAGCTCTTTTTTTTAAAAATGGAAAAATGTCCCTAGAAAATTTGTCTGTTTCTAAAAAATAACATAAGAAATCTGAAATTGACTGTTTATGCGGTCTGAAAAATTTGGGGCAAAAATCATGTGGTTTTTTTTAGTATTTTTCGTTTTTTAAGTTTTTAAAAGTTTTACATTAATATGATGCCACCGTCGGGTTCATAGTTCCAATTTTCCAATTGGATGCATGCACTGGGCTATTATGGATAAATACACACTTTACATTCTGAGGTGAAATAAAACCATTTTTTAAATTACTCATGTACAGAAATGTTACATTATTATGTATGCTATACCATATCCATTGTAAAACTACTACTACTGGCATATTGCAAAGTGCCACATATGACCAGAGGTAACTGAGCCTGTTTATACAAAGACATGGTATGTGTCTTTGGCCAGTCTGTTACCTTAGTATTGTAAATAAACGACCCCAAATCTACAGTTTTTATATTCAAATACTATTAATACCTGGAAGGCAAAGAATAATCCAAGGAATATCCATGGGTAGTAGTAGCAATCATGATATCACTACATATCGCCTTGTTTGGCTTCAAAGGGGAACAACAAAAGAAATAATATGCACGCGGGTTGCTTTTTCAACACCGCCTTGTGTGTTTGACAAATGGAGAGGTCAAACAGTATTCCCTTTGGAGGGAAACCACAAAAAACTGTATTTGTACAGACTTGGACTGAAGACGACATGATGATGAGGAAGAATGGCGGGAAACAACTACAGACAAGTACGTACCCAAGCACAATCTGGTACGAAACAAAGAGCATCACCAAGAGTGGAGAGTTATGTATATCCCCATCCACCAACCGCGTATATCACCGGAAAAAAAAACTTTAAAAAAAACCAGGGTAAACGTAACAACACATATGATTCCAATTCACAAAAGGAATCATCTCCCTGTCAAAAAATATATATCTAAGGTAAAAAATAAACAATCACTTAAATACACAAACTTCCAAAAACAAATATCCCCTTTCCCAAATTAACTCTATCTGACCGTCCCCAAAACATCTCTATCATCATTCACAACATTCACACTCCCTTCCCAAACAATCCCTTCCCAACCCAACCATTACAACAAAACATCTCCACATACTAAACAAAGCAATCTCCGCCTTCCCCATCTCCCCTTCCCAACATTCCCTTCCCAACATTCCATCGTACCCTTCCCAACACACATCTTACCCTTTCCCAACACACTCCAAAACATCCACTGCCAAACATCCCTATCTGATCTCCCTTTAATTGTGCTTGACAACATCTGCCGCCATTATGTAAACTCATAGTGGTTTGTAGGGCTATTGTAACGCAGTGCCCACTGGGAGGATGCTTGCAACCTGATCACCACGGTGCCCATGTTTTAAAAGGTAACTCCTGGTTCCAGGGATGAGATTGCAAAATTTCCAAAAAGGATGAAAAGAAAGAACTAGAATTTCGCGGTTTCTCTCTCGCTTTCACGCTCGCTATATTCAAGAATATAAGCTGTGGGCCGCTCCATGACCTTTTTAACCTTGGCACATGACCTTGACCTCACTCATCAACATATGAGGGATCCCATGGTGCACCCTATGACAGCGTTTTGGTTCCCATTGAAATTCACTTTTCAATTGAGATCAATTTTTAAAAAAACTTAACATTTTATTGACACACATGAATGAGAAGATTTCAATAGCTTCCAACACATCATTGGCTTCCATGGAGGTTTTTTGTAGCAGGTACTAGAGGGATCGTTAGTGATGAGAACATGGCTAAATGACAGTAACTTGGTCACAAACTTTGCATTTTAAAGATATTCATCGTCTAAACGATCCACATGTTTCAACCTGTACAAAACTTCCAATGGAAGCAATGCATTGTGGGAAGCTACTGGGTATCTTCTCTCTTACACACATTATCCACACATACATCCACAACAGACTCACAACGAGTTGCTAAGTGGTCCGCCAGCTATAGCTTGCGGCCCCACAAACGGAGGAAGTTGCAAAATCTCCTATACTTTGGTACAGGGGTAAAAGGAGAATCCTCCAATCGGAGGAAAAATCCAGACCCGGGATGTGGGTCTTTGCCAAGGCTTTACCAGTAGCTAAGTCAGGCGCGGGATCCAGAGGGGGCAGTTCGCCTCCTGGTAATTCTGTCTGCAAATTCTTCAAAATCAGCCCATTTTGGACAAGATTAGCCTCTAAGCCTCCCGTAACTTTTAACTTTTTCAAATCCTGGACCAGCCCCTGGCTCTTTTAAATAACATGAATTGCAGCACACTGATTTACCCAACTAAAGTAAAGAATTAAGCTGAAAATGCATCATCAAACATCATCATGAATATTAATCTTGTATTTTGTAACATATTGTGGCTAAATTTATTCAGTGCATAGGAAATCGTTTGATCAAATATTTTCACCTCTAAATACAGACTTGTGAAATCTCGGATTAAAAACAATTTTATTAAATTTACACACGAAAAGTGAGCCCAAGCCCGGGATATAAAATTTCTGCTGCCAATGTACTGGATACTGCGACTCGAAGACTTGAGTGAGGTGTAGCAAAGCGACTCCCAAATCTACAAGTTTTTATCTTTCAACTACATAATACCTGGAAGGCAAAGAATAATCCCAGGAATATCCATGGGTAGTAGTAGCAATCATGATATCCAGGGCCGTCGCTAGACATTTTGTCAAGGGGGGTGTAAACTAAAGAAATGATATTGCCCCAGTAAGAGTCCTTGGAAGCGTGGTGAGCATATAAAACAATGCAACTAACGGCATGCGGTTTGGGCCTACTTAAGGGCCATTAAAAAGTTTCCTAAGTAGATGCCCTTAGAGACCATTTCTTGTTGATCGTTCGAATCAATCTGCACACCACAAGTGCCTTAACACAAGGGCACAAACCGGAAAGCCCTGAACGGGTGGAGTGCAGGGGCCCGATTTAGGGCCCCTGGTGGGGTGAAGAGGCAGAACAGCCGGGGGTCCAGGGGCAGAGCCCCCGGAAGCTCTTGGATTTGAGCTATTCAGAATCTTCAAGATGGCCACTTTTTGAGTAGTAAACTGTAATCAATGCAAAGAAAAGACTGAATTCTAACTTTGCTCACTGAAACGGGCAGTAATATGCCTAAGCTTGTACTACCGAGGGGAACTATACACATAGCGAGCGCCAATGTCTGTGGGTGTAGGAGCAGAGCCTCTGCCAGGGGTCCAGGGGGCAAAGCCCCGGAAGCTCTTGGATTTGAGCAATTCAGAACCTTTAAGATTGCCACTTTTTAAGGGGTAAATAGTAATCAATTCAAATAAAAGACTGGTTTCTAACTTTGCTCACTGAGACGGACAGTATATAAGCTTGTACTACTGAGGGGAGCTACTCATAGGGAGCGCCAATGTCTTTAACGGGTGGGGTGCAGAGCAGAGCCCCTCCGGGGGTCCAGGGGGCCCCCCCCGGAGCCCCCGGAAGCTCTTGGATTTGAGCTATTAAGATGGGGGATTTTGAAGGGTAAAACGTATAGTAATTCAAATGAAAGATTGGGCACTTAACCCAATCAGCGGCAAGTAGTCCAGATAGTTTATGGTGCCTGGGGGCTAGGAAACCGATCCCTACCAATTTTTTTTTCTTGCCACTTCAGCTCCTCAAATGAAAATTCCCCTAACACTGGTACAAAACCAACTAGGCGGAATGGCCCATATGGCTATACTGTTTTGCCCATGCCACTTTTTTTTTTTTTTTTAATTTTTCTTTTTTTATAATTTGTTATGAAATATTCCTCTATACAGTACTGTTGGCACATTAGCAATTCTTGATTACTCTGTGGGGCTAAACTTGAAACAAAACTAGTTGGCTTGAGGGGAATCCCATTTTAAATATACATATTTGGATTTATGCTAAGCTGGAGTTCCAAATCTTATGCGTCTGAAGCCATTCTCTCCGTTTCTGTTTCTTCTTTCTTTCCCATCTTTTTTTATTAAGCTTTCTTTTCGTTTTACTTCTCTCTCTCCTCTCCTGTCGTCTCTTTCTCTCTTTTTGTGGGCGCCCAGCCTATAGCTGGCAGGACCACTTAGCAATCCGTTTTTTTTTTTTTTTTTTTAATTTCTTTGTGTTTGTGTTTGTGTGATGTGTGTGTCAAAAATTGTTAGTTTTTTTTTAAATTGACCTCATTGAAAAGTTAAACTTCAATTGGAACCAAACTTCTGTCACCCTAGTGCACAATGGATCCCTCATATGTTGATGAGGTCAAAGGTCATGTTGAAAGGTCAAGGTCCAGGTTGTAGGTCAAGTTGAAAATTGGCTAAAAATTAAATTGAATCTAATTGAAAACTTGAAGTTCAATGGAACCAAACTTTTGTCAGGTGCACCATGTGATCCCCTCATAGTTGATGATAAGCAAAGTCACGTGCCAGGTCAAAGGTCATGGGGCGGCCCACAGCTTATATCTTTGAATATAGCGAGCGCGAAAGCCGAGAACCGCAAATTCAGTTTCTTCTCTTTTCCTTTCTTCTCTTTTTTTTTGAGGATCGCTGGGGGGGGGTGTTTCCCCCCCCCCCCACACCCCCCCATGGCGACTGTCCCTGATGATTCACTAACTATCTCCTTGTTTTCTTCAAATGAACAACAAAAGAAATACTAAACTGCACTGCAGGTGCTTTTTCAACACTGTCCCCTGTGTTTACAAATATGGAGAGGTCCAACAGTATTCCCTTTGATGGGAAAACAAAAAAATACATCAGTCCTCGGACCGCTTGTGTTGCCTGCCGCGTGGTTGTGAATGATAGGCCTCACATGGACCTTTGACATTGATAGAGGGACTTTGACCTCCTAAACAAAATGAGGGTTTGCATTGTAAACACCACAAAGGCAAGTTTGGGTTCAATTGAACTTCAAACTTGTGATAGGTCAATTTACATGTTCAGCCTATTTTAAACATGACCTCACATGACCTTGACCTCATCAACAAATGAGGGATCCCATGTTGCACCTATGATGCCAAGTTTCGTTCCAATTGCACTTCAACCTTTCACTGAGGGTCAATTTTTTAGCCTATTTTACAACTTGACCTCACATGACCTTTGACCTTGGTATGTGGCCTTTGACCTCATCGACAAATGGGGGATGCCAAGTTGCACCTGTGACAGAAGTTTGGTTTAAACCCATAAATGTATGTGGATATTACAGGCAAATGTTAACCCTTTTTCACAACAACAGACATCACAACAGACATCAAGAGTTATCAAGAACAGACATCAACAGTGGACAAAGTGATCCCTATGTGTCTTCCTGCCTTAAGGCAGGCGACACAAAATATGTATTTGTACAGACTTGGACTGAAGACGACGATGACAATGATGATGAAGAAGAATGGGGGGAAACAACTACAGACAAGTATAATGTACCCAAGCCACAATATAGTATGAAACAAGAGCATCAACAATGTATGTAAACCCTTGTTTACGATGTAGCAGGTACATCTAAGAAGGTCAGACCGTATGTTGGAAAATCCAGTTGCCTAATAATAATAATAATAATAATAATAATAGGCATTAAATCCTTTTGACGTTTTTCCAAGTACGGTGGAGTTGCGTATATCCCCATCCACCAACAGCTATCTCCCCTTCCCAACACCCCTTCCCAACACCCCTTCCAAACACCCCATTTTCCCCTCCCAACACCCATCTCCCCTTCCCAAATAACTCATCTCCCCTTTAAAACATCTTTATCTCCTTTCCCAACATCCACCTCCCTTCCCAACACCCATCTCTCCCAACACCCATCTGCCCTTCCCTACACCCATCTCCCCTTCCCAACATCCACTTCCCTTCCCAATACCCATCTCCCCTTCCCAAATTCCATCTTACCCTTCCCAACACGCATCTTACCCTTCCCAACACCCCAACATCCCCTGCCCACACCCTCATCCCTTCCCAACATCCCTACACTCCAAAGCAAAGAGAACATGTCATATTTTAATTTAAACTAGAATTTTGCGGTTCTCGGCTTTCGCGCTCGCTATATTCAAAGAATATAAGCTGTGGGCCGCCCCATGACCTTTGACCCTGGCATGTGACCTTTGATCTCATCAACATATGAGGGATCGCATGGTGCACCTATGACAAAAGTTTGGTTCCAATTGAACTTCAAGTTTTCAATTTAGATGAATTTTACATTTTTAGCCCATTTTTCAACTTGACCCCACATGACCTTTGACCTTTCAACATGACCTTTGACCTCATCAACATATGACGGATCCCATTGTGCACCTATGACAGAAGTTTGGTTCCAATTGAAGTTAAACTTTTCAATTGAGGTCAATTTTAAAAAAAACTTAACAATTTGTGACACACACATCCACACACACACCCACACATACACACATACACACGCACAACGGATTGCTAAGTGGTCCTGCCAGCTATAGCTGGCGGCCCACAAAAACACAAATTGAAACCGAATGTTTTATTGCCTGTATGGTTGCACTTCGAAGTGAGCGTGACTGACGGGACAAAAAAGTACCATCACTTTTTTGAAAAAGTAGATTCTCATAAAAAGCTATCTGTTTTCATATGAGATTCATTGCAAATTGTTGTTAAAATTAATCATTGATACATAAACATTAGTAACATTATGATCAATAGATAAATAACCTGAGATTTCCAAAACTGGGCCTCTCAACAGCGGTGACTGATGGACTGAACTGACGGACCTTTTGGACATTTTTCGCTACAGACCATGCTGCATTGCTCAAATGTACTTTTTGGTTTATGTTGCCACAAAAACTTCAAATAAATAATATCAAAACAAAATCAGATATGACATTAAACATCTGTGAGACATCTATGTGAAGGATCTCAACTCAAATATGCCACTACCACTCAGTGCTATCAAAATGATCAAATTCAAGATTTTTATAGCCATGATTTGACTGCCAGGTGGTAATTTAAATTGTTCAAAATGAGCATTACTAACTTTTTTGTTTGGCAGAATTTTGTGCAAGAATCTGGAATCGGAGTAAAAAAACTAAAATTTAGAACTTAAAAATTTTCTCTCCCATTTGGAATTTACATGAAAAAGTGCCAAGAAATCAAAATTATATTACGGAGACCGTTATTTGTAATTTTTTGTTAAATTTTTCATCAAATGGATGTGCAAGCTATTAGTCCTTGAAGAATGTTAACTCTTTGGTTCACAGAGGGACATAACTTCTTTTAATCATTCATGGCCAAGATTAGGGTATATTGCACGCGTGACTGACGGGACGAGGGCAAACTGTCTGTACGGACACATTTGATTTGTGAAGGGATTTCTTAACTAAAGATCATTGAACAATTTTTATTGGTGGTTTTTTATATGAATACCAATTGAAGAAGATAGATTGACCTTGGAATGATAATCTCCATCCCTGTAATATAGAAAATACAACTTTTAATGTTTTGTTGTGACATGACTGGACATTCCCAAAACCCATACATAACCTACATTATCCTATGAGTATTATACTGGTTAAGAAGTGTTATCTGATTTGTTTCGAGGAACAAAGCTGCTTATTAAACCATAATAAATATCTTTGGTAATTGTGCACTATAACACAATTATGGGATCAAGATTTTACTGTGGCAAAGTGGGCTACTCACATGGGTCCCATTTTCCCTCAATTCAATTGTCATAAAATAAATCAAATTAAAGAATACAAAAAGCGAAAGCATTTCTGACTGCTTAGTTAGTCTACTGTACAGGAAGCGTAATTTGGAAGCACCAATTAAACTTTTTAATTCATCAGATGCAACATTTTCACGATATTACCTTAATATATATAACCACACACACACACATACAACCAGAAAAACCCAAATGTTTTGATAGTGTGCAATATTCTCCTTTCTTTAAATGTCATCTTTGCAAAAAGGCTAACAGAATACTGTGGCTTGCTAAAGTCATCCTGGATCCACATTATGCATCCATTTGAATACTGCATACAAATACTTGCTGAAATTCTGTTACCAGGAAGATAGCGGAGAAATGGACTTTAAAAGGGGCATTTCGTGATTCCACAGCCTCGTTGTTCCCGCGACTTACCTAAAAAGCTGATATTTTATATCAATCTGAACCGTTTTAACATTTGTAATCCACGTGTACCAATCTTACGTGCAAATTCCGGTCGTATCTCTACAAGAAATTTGCAATTTTGTATTTTCCTGTCCAAAACTGTAACATAAATTATAGCACATGGCCTAAGACCGTGGGAAAACGAGCCTTTGCTCATAACACAAACCCGCAAAGTCGGAATCGCCTAAAAATTTGTGAATAAGCTTTTCTCAAGGATACTATTAAAAAAAAGATTAGACAAAGGTGCGAAAACGACATCACCTTTAAGGTAATGGTGATCGTTGTAAAACTAAATGATTTTACTTTTAAAGATATGAATCTTATCATGAGCTGCTTGTTTTAGTATAAGGATTTTATAAATTTGTGTAAGCTAATTTGTTAATTGTTGCAATTCTTGTGTTCTTTTAATGATTGAATTAGACTGGCCAAAGTCGTACGCCTAGCTTACATTCCACGATTTCTAATTATTGGAGAGTAATTGAAAGAGGTGAGAAATCATAACAAAAATGTTTAAGAAAGTCGTGTCAATAAGTTTTTTAATTTGTGGTCAAAATGTGTGCATTACAACTCTTTTCAAACAAAGCAAATTGCATGTGCAGAAACTCATTTCAGACAAGAAAATTCCCTTTGAAAAATCCTGCTGAAAAAGTGAATGACCAAAATGCCCCCCTCACCCCCCCCCACACAACAGATGAAAAAAATAAAATTGCACAGTTGTGCCGCAAACTGTTTTCTGTGGCCCAACGAGGAGCGGAAACTGTTAATGACAAAAAATAAGTTGATGTTATTGACCCGTAGTTGCACATAATTGTACTAAATAATTGTACTTTTTAAAGATATGACTTATGATATGCTTTTTTACTATAATGATTTGATAATTGGTTGTATAATTGTTTCAATTGTTGCAATTCTTGTGTTCTTTCATTTAATTTGCATTAGGCCATTTTCAAATCCAGTGGGGTAAACTTTCAGTTTGACACTTCATGATGTATCTCACTAATTCATTGAAGAATTCAAAGATATTTTGCTGTGTAATATCCTATATAGGGGCTAGCTCAGCTAGCTTAAAAACCTCCTTACTTTTTCTTTTGGATGTGGTGAGCCCTTATGTGGTCAAAATTCGGCACTTTTGGTTGTACCCCAAAATTAATCTATTTTTCTCAAAGCCTGTACTTTTCCCATGCATTGAATTCCCAGTTTTTGTTTTAGTATTATATCGACAATGTCCACCTATAATGCTATTTTGGTTCACATTTTCTTGCCTTCTCATTTCCGGAGACAGGTCGTTGCAATTAAGCGTTTCGGAAGGTGACATTTTCCGTTAACAAATGAGCCTATTTATAAACCAACTGTTTATCCTTTTATTTAATAAGAATTCTCTCTGTATTTGGTGTATGCAACATCTACCAGTATGACTTGCATTTAGTTGCAAAAGAATTTGATCCTTAGCCTCTTTACGATTTTGTGCGCAAGTCAATTCAATGTTAAATTTTCCGTTAACATTTTTCGTCACTTCCGCAACAAGAAATGATAGGTTTATTTTTTAAAGAGATACAATGGCCATGTTTTGACACCTTCTTTAAAGTTGAACATGCTCCTTCTTAAACATCTTTACTTGAATAAAAGTGGCAAAAATACACCAAAACATATTTCAAATTATGCTGAACACTGTTATACCTTACGTTAGCACCTTTCACCTCCGAAACACATATGTCACTTCCGACGCCCCCGCGAAACAGTTAAATTACACATCTCAGCTTTACTTGCTTAATAGAAACTCTTGCTGCTGATATCTCTGTTGTAGTGATTAGCAGTGATGCTCATCATGATAGGATGACACTCCAAGGTGCTGCACAAGGTCACTTTAACTCCTGAGACTGAAATTTTGTCTCGGAGATGACATAACTTTGTTAACAATGTCAATTGCTCAGTTTTGGAGCTTGGAGGCCTTACTGTGTTTGACTGTGATTGTTTTACATTGGAAAGAAACATATTCAAATGATCTGAGATTTATAACCAGTACAGATTGGATAAATTGACTAAATACCAGTGTATTCGTGTTTATTGTTACTTTTGTGCCATTTGAATAGAACATGCCAGACACATAACAGTCTTTGTGACAGTAATGTGCGTGAATGAATCGTTTGTTGTTTAACTAAATTCTGATTTCCTTAAATCTCTAAGATAAAATAGGTATAAGCTTGACCAACACAACTGTTGTGCATATTTTAGAGAAAATAACCCAATCTAATCATTGTTTCGGAGGTGACGTTTTGGTACATGCGTATAGAACATTATTGCAAGGACTTGGCTTGTGTTGGCATTAAGTATTCAATATAACAAGTTTCAACCACAAATACTTTTGTGTTTTCTAAACAAATCCAGCAATACTCTGGCAGGGTCATTCCATGCCAAAACAGAGATTCCACCAAACATCTTGAGTTTTGCCATGACTTCCTTGGGATTAAATTCTAAGCTGAGATCAGCAACAGAAATCCATATATATTCCATTGTTCTCATAGAATGGTTCATCCACAAAGTTACACTCTGAGCAAAAATTCAGTCATTTGCATTTGCAAAATAAAACAAGTATCATTTTAAAAAGGTAATAAAGCAATAATCAGCACAGGGATATTTACCCATGGTCTAAACTGAGAAAAACAGGAATAACTTTGACATTTTTAATATTATTCTCTTGTACTGTGAAAATTTAAAATTTCCAATTTTCAGGGGCACACTGGCAGGGACCATTGCTGCTGTAGGATCTTAAAATACTTCAATGAATGCATGTGCAGTCAATTTCCATTCGGACCCCATGATAGAAGTAGGGGAAATTGCCCCTAGACCTTAAGTTTGTGATATATGTTGCCTTTAATGTTTTTGAACCTTACTTTTGAGATGGGAACTCCAATTTTGACTATTGAGAATTCTACATTTTATGAAAATTACTGCTTGTGACGACATGTATATAAGGCTAAAAAATGGTTGACCCATGTGAAAAGTCACTAAAATTACCCAAACATGACACAGGACGGATGCATAATGCATAGCTGTACCAGCGGCCCTCTAGTTTTCTTGCATGGTTAATTTTACGTAAAAATATGTAATAGGATATCTTAACGGAAGTTGTAAGTTTGTTTGTGTTTGCTTCATATTTAAATGTGTTAGATTATTACATTTCAGTTGACCACCCAAAATGAAAAACTTACATATTTTAAGTGTGGCATTGTCTCTGCCAGTACAGTCTGTTGAACCCAGCTAGTGCAAAATTAAGCCACCAACAATTTTGATTGTAGAACATGCCCACTCATATGTGTGAAATAAATATGTATTTCCATTTTTGGGGACACACACAGCTATTGATCCATGCTGGCTGAAAGGGTCTTCTAAAGGCTCGCTAAATGTTATTATTGCAATGTTTGTGGTCATCATACAAGGCAGAAACTAAATTTTTATGCCCTCCTTAAAGTTAAGTTCCCTTAATAAGGTCGCCCTGAATAAAAAAAAGAGTCACTAAAAACCATAACCGAATGCTAGGTCACACCATGCAGCTGCTCTTCAAAGAGACTTGATTTTTTTTTCCATCAGATGAAAAGTATACGTTACAATAAATGATATGACTTTACATTGTTTTATAAATTGCTAAATGGTATTGTATTTTTGCTCCACCAAATGATTGCCAATACATTGGCATTTACAACAGTACAATGTTTACATATCCCTATCATATACTATATGAATCTTAGGGCTAAAATAGTCAAAACTCTTTTTTCAACAAAACAGTGATAGGTCTGTTAGTAGCTATCACTATGCAATTGATAAAGTTCAAGATTATGGCCAGTATTCCAGAAACTTGTTTAGCTAAACGCTTGTTTAGCTAAACGCGATTTTAGCTTTAAAATCGCCGTAATTTAAAAATTGCGTTTAAGCAAAAACGAACATTTTTAAATATTTTAGCCATTGCTGCTTTAAACAGAAGAGTTAAACACACAAGTAACATCGTCGTTATTTAAAGACGCTAACTTGACTGTATAAAAGCCTATTGCGCTTTTATCGTGAGGGCCAGTGTATCATGGCTTTCCGCAGCGTTTAAAGTGATGCACCGACTGGGCGAGAATCGTTGTCAATAGGCAGTGCGTTGGGCATGCAATTGGCCATGAAAACACACACTAAAAAACTCTTAAACTAGCCCCTACCTAGGTATTTTTAAAATTTCGATGCATTTTGGCGGAGTTAAAAGTGCGTTTAACTTTAAACTAATTTCTGACAATTACGTTTACCTTACAACGATACGTATCTCGCATATAAACGTGCGCGTAGCTTTAAAATCAGAGCTAACACCCTTTTTGGAATACGGCCATAGGCTTATATTGCTGAGGGCATGATCTTTTTAATACATGCATGTAGTACTGCATAGCCCGTTTTTAATATAGACGGACGGAAAAATGCATTTTAAACAATGCAATATTTAAATAGGAAGTATACTTTATCAGATGCCAAAGAATTAGAAATCTACTCAAAGTACAATCCACACAAAAATAAAAAAGTTATTGGTGAGGGCGTGGTAATTTTAGTGGTAACTTTAAGGGTTCCCAACCTTGGAGAGGGCATCATTTTTCCTCCGGTCATACAATATGCCAGAGCATTTAACTTTAAAAACTCTTCAGCACAAATAATATGTAGTGATCCATAGAAAAATGAATGGGGATCACCATTGACGCCTTTAGTTACAGGCTATTAGTAACCTAATAACTTGATCAATGGGAGGGCACTACAACAAATGAACGGGTAATGTGCGGGGAATGTTTAGAATTGTCAGCAGGTGTCTCATAGAAGTGGCATTAATTGTTTTGATGTCAACCCAAAAGGACTGATTTTGCTCCGTCATTAAAACTTCGACAGGCGCTATAAGATGAGAACATGATTTTTTGATGATCTTGTGACCTTGGAAATCAGGAAGCTAGAACATGGCCAAAATGAAAGCAAAATCAAAGATGGTGAACGCCCGGTTTGGGCATGGAAGGACCCTGCCGCATCTTTTGTATTTTATTTTGTAAACACTGTAGCAACACATCAAATCTTTTAAGAACAAAACTTGCGATGAAATGGTAATTATGGCTATGATTTAAATAAAGGACTCCAACAAACTGAAAATAAGAAGAAATGAAAAACATTAATGAAAATGAGCTTGAATTGGAAAAAAGGACACTGTAAAATATGACAAATTCTAAGTTATAATGGTTCTTGTGGATGAGAATAATAAACCTTTCTTTTCCCCCCCCATTTGTGTTGAACAAAATTTGCCTCTCCCCTCCAAATGATATGTTTTTGACAAATATGGCCCTCCAAAATGATATTTTTTTCACAAAAGCATGCCTGTAAATAGCGTCCTAGCCAAGTTGATGTTTTATGCCAATGTTTGTTTTTAGTTATTCAAGCTCGAAGAAGTTGGCAACACCCAGTGATTTTCTTATTTATATGTACAAGCATATTAAAGTACACTGTTGGCCTGCAACATGTAATACAAGTGTCCTGCATGCTCTTCTTGGTCAACCTAAGGCCTTCTTCCTCTTGTAAACAGAATGAATAAGCTGTTTAACATAGCTGGCAAACCAATTATAACCCCTTGTTTTATAACACCAGGTATGATTGAAAACCCTGGTTAACCTCTGTCCCTCCGAAACGATGTGTATTGCAAAGTTCTAAGAATTTTATACATGAAAATCTTTCTTAAAAAGTGTAATTGGTTTCAGGAAGTAAAATTGAAGAAGAATGGGCAACAAGGAGTCTCACGTGGGGATTGTAATTTTACAACAATGTAAGTTTTCCCTGAAAATAGATAATACTTAATGTATAAAGTATTTATTTATCCTTAGAATTTGTTTGGGGTTAGAGATTAAACGATCCAGGGTTTCCTCTGACGATTCCGATGCCCGATACTTTTTTGTCGTATCGGCCGATTCCACCGATCCGATCCGATGGTTCGTCCTATATGTTAAAGATCTACCAACCCTAGTGAGTATTAGGAGGAGCTTGCACTGGTGGTTCAACTTTTTAAACTTATGGAATTGGCGATGATGATTATAGTTAATAAATCTGTGTGGTCCACATTGTTACAAGTTCCGATGAGGTGGTATTGTAGAGGAAAAGGTTATCTTTTTTTACTTAACAGAATGGTGGGGAATTAAAATTAAGTAACGCAATTTTTCAATAAGCGGCATTGTAAATTCCGCCAAAACAACTCCTGTCGCTGAGTTCATAGGAATCAGACCATTCATGCTCATTTTAAATTGAAAGTTTCATTTATTCTTAATTGCCATTTCAAAATGAGTGCGTTCAAGTTTAATAAATCCAACACTTGTGGTTACAATTATACGTTAGTCGATTCGACCGGCCTTAACGTGCCCGTCCATCCCAGGTTCAGGCCGTCTAACAATATGCTACTTAGCTTGAAAGGTGCGCAAAAGGAAATAGGGGTGCTACGGCTCTATAGTACGGCAGTTTGCATTGTGGTAAAAATGGCGCGAAAAAATTATTTATAAAAATTCTTGTTTCGCAAGAACTATTCCCATTCTATCAATTTGTATTAATGTTGTTTATGATTTTCCAGTCATTTCTTTAAAATATTTTGTCACGGGTCAGTTTTACCCCCACAACCCACGCAATCAATCTCAATGACTCGTTTAAAATGGGGATTCCCCAGGAGGAAAACATGTGTCTTAGAGTCAACAAGGACAGCGGCAGAGCATAGCGTTGCCATGGTGTCCTGTACCTCGCGCCTCGCAAGGTGAGAAATTCTTGACCTTGCTGCAGAGTGATCCATTATTCTTTTTATGTATTCATAATAATCAATGAGCGCATGGCTGCTAGGAGTAGCTAGCGCACATGGCCTTTTGGGATTAGCGTATTATTTTCTAAGCAAATTGATATTCATTCTTAACCACAGGTCCACACCGCGCGCTCATGTTGGCTCGTGTCTCAAACAACACGGCGGTTTCGAAAGTAGGAGCTTGCAATATTACTAAGCCTTAATTATAGATTTACTAGCATGTGGGAAAAGGTGTTGGTGCTCGTCAGAGCCCACAGAGCTACAACTACCGATTAAGAAATGTTAATTTATCAGTGCCAGGTTCCATAGGTTTACACCTAGTTGAGGATGTTCTCGTATTTAATCAAAATTTCTGACCCTCTGATGAAAAAACATCCATAAAAGAACCTGTTTTTTAGATTAGTTTCATTACACCCTTTCTCTATGATTCTAGGGCTGTCAACGTTAGTCTTCACGACAGTTCAAGTATCAATGAATTTAGATATTTTTTGCAGTCTGGTGTCACAAAATACACTGTGGCAAAAATAATTTCCGTACCGCCGTATAAATCAAACAAACTTTCTGCTGAATCCCCTTTTTTTGCAAGCACTTACATCAATGAGGAGAATGAATGAGATGAGTAGCAACACGTTGAGCTTGGTAAAGCTTTATACAGGTGGTTGAACGATATTATATTAAATGTTATGTTCTATGCAAATTAGTAATGAGATCTTGCAGCCCGCAATGTTTGACAAAACCAACTTCGTCTCTTCTACGTATTTATTATGAACATGTTAATGCTGTACAAACAATACAGCCATGCAAGTTGGAAACGAACACAAAAATACGTAACGAAAGAGTTGGAAACGGGAATATTTCGGCCGTATTTCTGGATTACTCTCTTCTCTAGGATTTTATGTTCATTGAAGGCTTTGAACTTGGAGCACAAAAGATACAAAAATAAATTAAAAAATAAAGCAGAATTTTCTCAGTTCACTTACAACGACGATTTTCCGTTGGCGAGCAGAGGAGCGGTCAGCGCCTGTCATGCATTGTAACTTAGGACCATAACAGTTGTAAGATAGCTGAATTTGGAACCGCCTTGAAGTTGAGATCGTGATATTATTATACGTAAGTAGCCATTAGCCTGTAAGTTTATCATGTAGGGCTTAAGAGTTATAATTGATGAAGATGATTCGCTAATACAACATATAAATCAGTTTGAGTAACTCGTGTTTTCCAACTTAAAAACTGGCAAAAATTACCATATACTTTGTCCCTTTCTTTCATCAATATATCGGTTTGAGGATCGGCAAGCTCGGAATATTTTGCCGATCCGATCTTTTGCCGATTTAGCAAAATCGCCCGCCGATCCGAGGTCCGATACAAATATCGGTTAATCTCTAGTTTGTTTTGACACCTTGTGAAGTCTATTTGTATCTCCTTATAATTAGGAATGAATGAATATGTTGTTGCCATGCAAAAAATCAGTCAGTTTCTCAATTATTATCAACAAAAGCCATAGTAAACACATTTGACACTTCCGAAACATGTTAACAATGTTAACTGTCAATTCCGAAACGTACTTGCAACTGTGAAAAATTCAACTTTTGTTAAGATTTACAGATTTTTCTGCAATTTGTGTCAGAAAGTAACCATAGGTAGGATTTGTACAGGGAGCCGAAGCATGATTGGGATTGGCTCATGAAAACATATTTAAAAATTAAAAATTGTGAGTTGATATGAGATTTTCCATCCAAATTTTCTCTTCCCTTCCAAATATTTATGAATTCAACCAAGGACTAGTCAAAATGCAGTGTAAATTTTGAACTACATATACTTTTGAATTAAATAGTATCTCTTTTGCTGAAAATTATGTTACAATTTTGGAAAAATGGATTTTCACAAAAAAATGATTTGTGCTCAAATTTACCTCATTATGCCACAATATTTCCAAAAAAATTAACATATTTGCAAATAGATTAAGCTCCAAAACAGTAATAAATTCAAAATTTGATCACTGTGAGTACTGGTTTAGAAAAATAAAAAATAAAAAGTACTGTACCCGAAATTTTGACCCCAAGGGTACAAAAGTTACACGACTGATTGTGAAAATGACCATATGCCAAATGTATACGCCTAGCTCTCATAGCAAGATTTTGGAGAGCGATTGAAGAGGTGAGAATCATAAACTATACCCTGGTTCAGTGTAAGGTGGAACATGACCCCCTTCTTTCAATGCCACTTATATTCTACACATTTTGTCAGAGACGAGCTCCAAGTTGTGCCCAAAATACACTGTAGCTACTATACTCAATTTATTCTAGGGTTACATTCTGACCTTGGTCTTCTCTAGTGTTATCTGAACGTACTTTATCAAAGGTCATGTGTCACCTAGTGAACACCACTCTAAGTGTAATAAGTTTTAATTTGTTGTCAAATGTGTGCATATTACAACCCGTTTGAAACAAAGCAAATGTGCAGAAACTCATTTCAGACATGAAAATTCACTTTTGACATTGACATTGAAAATTCCTGAAAAACGTGAAATGACCAAAATGCCCCCAAACGAGGTGAAAAATAGATAAAACTGCATAAACCTGAACAACAAATTAGCCTGAAAATAAGGCAAAAGCCTGAAAATTCTCATGTGGTTACATAAAAGACCATAGTTCAGCAAAAACATTTTGTTATTGCAAATAATTTTAGTATAACTTTGTAAAGATATGACTTATATAATGATATGCTTTTTTACTATGATTTTTTAATTTGTGTATAAAATTGTTGCAATTCTTGTGTTCTTTCGATGAATTAGACTGGCCAAACTTGTACGTTTGCTATTCATGGGAAGATTTCTGCATTACTGGCAAACATTTAGAGGTGAGAAAGGTGAGAAAATAATAACTATAATGATCTTTAGAAGTAGTGTAATAAGTTTTAATTTGATGTCAAAACGTGAGCATTACAACTGTTTTGACACCATGCAAATGTGCAGAAACTCATTTCAGACATGAAAATTCACTTTTGACAATTAACTTGAAAAATTACTGAAAAAATGTGAAATGACCAAAATGCCCCCCACACGAGCTGAAAATAAATAAAACTGCATAAACCTGAACAACAAAAAAGCCTGAAATCAGTCAAACGCCTGAAAATTCTCATGTGGTTACATAAAAGACCATAGTTCAGACCCACTTTGCAACTGAGAGAGCTGGCAAGATTGAGATTTACATGCTCATCTCATTTGGAACTTGGTTTTTGTTTGTTTTTGAGTCTATAAGCAATCTTCTGAATCTGTTTTACGCTCTCTCCACAGATTCCCATTTAAATGCACAACTGTCAATGAAGCAAATCACTGCCCAAAATGATGAGGACATGACTGTTTTAATTAAACTAGCAAAAACATTTGTTATTGCAAATAATTTTAGTATAATGAATTTACTTTGTAAAGATATGATAATGATATGCTTTTTTACTATAATGATTTTTAATTTCTGTATAAAATTGTTAAATTGTTGCAATTCTTGTGTTCTTTTAATGATTGAATTAGACTGGCCAAACTTGTACGTTTGCTATTCATGGGAAGATTTCTGCATTACTGGCAAACAATTTAAGAGGTGAGAAATCATAACTATAATGATCTTTAGAAGTAGTGTAATAAGTTTTAATTTGATGTCAAAACGTGAGCATTACAACTGTTTTGACACCAAGCAAAGGTGCATGGTAAGGACAATAGAATACTGTGGCTGCTAAAAGTCATACTGTGAGCCACAGTATTTGTTCATTTTTTTGGATGCCTACAAATCGGCATTGCTGGGGCAGAAGACATTTGGCTGAATGACATTAAGGATAGTGTCAACCCTAGTGCTTTTGTTTTTACACAAATTTCTGATTTTTGCACCATTTTAAACATCAACCTGTGTTCTATCATTACCAACAAAGGTTATCCAATGCAGACAATCCTGAGTTGTATTTTTTGCAGATTTAAAACCGCTATTTGACCATTGAAAGTCACAAAAACCACATGGTCTTAACGGCGGGAATTTAAGCACATTACACGCCGTCAGGCGCAAGGCACAGCATCGCGTCGCATGGTGAATTTTTGCTGCGTAATGAAGCGTGCCGCATATTTAATGTACTTTGTTTTTGCGCGACGCTCTTGGAAAAATGAAAAATAATATTTGAAAATGTAAACAAGCACTAATTAGACAAGATTAAAATTGCAATTTCTTCTGATTTCTGGTGTTGAAGACAAGGATTTTTGATTCATAAGTGCATAAGATGTATTTTCATCATTGCACACATACTCAATTTTGACGTTAAAATGTAAAGCTTTTTGGAGAAAGTCAGACAGCTTGAAAGGGCGTGAAAAGTCCCTTTTTTACTAAAACAAACGGAATTTCTCAATGTTCAATTTTTGCAAAATTTGGCAAATTTTCAACAAGATAACTCCAAAAATACCAAAGTAAAAGGTAATGTTTAACTTTCCTACGATAGCAAATCAGTCTTCTCTAGGGACGGTTTTTCTCAATTTTTCATTTGTTTGATTTCTAACTAAAGATATTCCCAATCATATGACTCAATTTTTGGAAAAGAAATAAAATCATCACTTTTTTGACCATCTTTCCTTATATTCGAAAAGCAAGCTCTATTTTTAAACGAGAGCATCAAGGATGCTGTGACTTACTCCAGTGTTATGGTGAGTTGTGCAATGAGATTTGAGATCAAACCACTTAATAAGTCAAGCAATAATGGCAAATGGCATGCTAAGTGATATTTCCCATATCCTAACGTCCTTTAACTGTTAACTTAAACATTTACCAGTTAAGTTGACCCTAGATCTAACAAGAAAAATAATACAACCTTCCTTTTTTGCATGATTGCCAGGTATGTATTTTTGTTCGAAAAGGATGTTTGGGAATAAGGCCTATAGAGCCAGTGGAATTTTTTGTATTGTTAAGGCCAAACCAAAAAACAAGTTGTTTCCAGTAGGTAGTTCCAAAACCTAAAATGTAAAATGCATTTTATTTTTAATGTTAAAAAGTACATCCCTCTATTGACCTCTATATGGTCATAATGGTCAGAGTTAAACCTCATCTCTTTTATGAAGCTAATTTGCAATTGTATAGACATTGCCATTTTAATTAACCGAGCAGATACTAAGGTATCACTTTTTCATACTCTGATTTTATCACAAGCACACACAACATATTGACACAACATATTGACCTAGCCCCCCCCCAAAAAAAAGGTATCTGGAATGTTGTTGATAACAGAGAACTTGAAAGAGCTTAATGTTATCCCCTACAGCTTGCACTATTTTAGAAGTTGTTTTGCATTAATTACAAACTATAATTTTGCGGTTCACGGCTTTCATCACGCTCCCTAATTAAAAGAATTTAGCTGTGTGCCGCTCCATGACCTTGGCACATGACTTAGAACCTCATCAACATCTGGGGATCCCATTGTGCACATATGCCATAAGTTTTGGGTTCCAAGTGAACTCCAACTTTTCAATTTGAGGTCAATTATACATTTGTTAATCCTTATTTTTCAACGTAGTAATATCTGATAATTTAGAAAAAATATTGAGTTCACAATCCTCCTTCGGGGTTAGTTGGAATAATCCCGCTACAAAGTAGTGTAATTTCCAATATAGTCATTTAGATTCAAATATTTGTGACCAGGCCTAGCCTTAAGTCAAGTCTGGGGTGTGATCGTTGGATATGCGTAAGAGCCGCCCTCCCTACCGTTTAAGAGGGTCTTTGAATAAACCACACTCTGGTTACGCGCCGGAAGTTTGATGCCATTCTTGCTGTTAGGTTGGCATGTCCCACCCCCAGCTTCCTAATAAACCTGTACATGTATTGTTTTGCTGTCATACCCCACAATCTTAAAACGGCCAGTTTTGTTTGACTTGGTGAAACCATTTTTAATTATTATGTACTACATTTTTTACCATTAACATTTAATTTCTATTCTCTCTCTCTCTCTGTCACCACTCACTCACCACTCACTCACTCACTCCACTCACTCACGTTCACTCACACACACTCTCACCACACTCTCACACACACACACACACCCTCACACACACACAACAACACACCATGCACACATACACATATATGAAACAGATCCATAAAATGAAGTGGCATTCAAAGGAAAATTTAATCATTTTTAGATGTCAATACAAGAAAATTTCAAGGGAAAATTCTGCTAAATTTAAGGTAACATGCTCTCTGTGTGAACAAATCATAATTTTTTATTATGTTTATTGCAAATTTTCATTGCAACTACCTAGTGTAAAACAACTAGGCTAATACTAATGTGCTATAGGAAAGAACTGCAGAGTGGAGTGTCTGACCTTGTCATAGACATCTATGCCCTGTTTTCTGGTAACTAAGCATGGTCTAACGGCCTTCACAATTACTGACCTTGATGGCCCTGGCTTTGCCAAAAATGGTTCCCTGTTCTTGGTAGAGACCCACTACTCACTAGCCGGCCCAACGGGTGCCATACAACTAACGTGAACCAAGGGTATTGACTATTACATTGATTTTTTTGTCTAACAAATTGTGTTACAGCTAAGGTTGAGTCCACGCCACCAGTCCCAAGGTTGAGTTACACTCAGCAGTCTTATATAGACTTACGACTTCGTAAGTCAAAAATGAAACCGTCCCTAAACAAATTTTGTCTTTTTTCTAAAAAATAACATAGAAATCATGAAATTCAATTGTTTTTGTTATGCTTCTGAAAATTTTGGGGGCAAATCATGTTTTAAGTATTTTTCTCAAATCCGGAAAGTTTTACCTTAATCTGATGCCATCATCGGGTTCTTCGTCTATTTTTTTCTAAAAATTATACCTTATATCCTCTAATAAATGCCCCTCCACTGTTTTTGTATGAAAAGAACCCTCCAATAAATCCCCCCCAAAAAGTACATGTATGAGAACAGACAGTGATGACAGGCCTACGCAGCCCGTGCTCGCAGCACCACATCTTAACACGGCAAACCTGCTCTGGGAGAATTGCTCTAGATGCATTAATACTGCTAGTTTAGCATGATACTACTGCTAGTGCAATAAAAGATATTTTATCTAAAACTATATTCAGATTTGTAAAAAAAAACCAACATTTTCAATGATTTTATATGCAGCAACAAATCATTGTTTTCAAACCATGCTACTTACAATTTCGGCTGTCATCACCAACCCCCCGCTGCACAAACGTCTAATTTCCCGGGTTCACGTGAGGCAGGTTGGGATGGTAATGTCTAGAAACGCTCTCAATGCTATTTTTTCTCAATTAAACGAGTGCATCAATGATTCAGAAACCCCATCACTTGGATGTAGGAATGCAATAGTTTTGGGGGGTCATAGTTCAGTCGGGTCATTACAAGTCATTGACCTATAGCCCAGGGTCTTGGCCAGTGGTTATCTTGAGCAAGTTTGGTGGCTAGATAACTCAACTTGGGAATGTTTTGATGTTGGGGATCAAAGTCAAGTAGGGTCATTGGAGGTCAAAAGGGCATCTGGGCATAAGTGGGCATTCTGTGCTTACCTAAGAGTTCTGGACCGGTTGTTTCTTTAATAGTTTTTACTAGGGAGGCGGTCCTTGGATTTGGCAATTACCTGGTGTTTTGCGATCCCTGGATTGAATGAGACTCAGGTTTTGCGGTTCATTTGACCTTGATGACCCCCTGATTGTCCTTGTCATGACTTAAAATTTTCATCAACAATCGCCCCGCCCACCAAGATTCACCTGATACTAAGTTTACCCATTTGACCTCCTTTGACCTTGAATGACCTAGGATGACCTTGTTGTGACCTAAACAAGATTTTTGCACTCAAGTTTCATGTCCTACACCAACACCAATGTTTAAACCCCAATTACCTTTGATCTGAATGACCCTAATTCACCACTAGCTGAGCATACCTGCTAGATGGTATACTGGAATGTATTTTTACCTAATTTAGCGCCCCAGGTGCTTCATATCCATACGTCAAAGCATGGGTATGAAAGCACGGCCAAGTTACCCACTAATGGCCCCTACATTACCTTTTGCTCCCCAAAATAACCCCTCGAAAACACGTGACAAAAAATCGTACGGCGACTCGACCCAAATACAAAAAATCATATCCATGCATCAAAGCACGGCCAAGTTACCCGATAACGACCCCTGGATGACCTTTGAATCCAAAAATGCCCCCTCGAAAAACGTGACCACCAAAACACTCGTCGGTTGAAAAAACTACCACCACCTCAAAAACTCATATCCATACGTTAAAAAGGTAAATGACCTTTGACCCCCAAATGACCCTGACAAACGTGATCAACAAAACTTTATGGCAAAACTTACCACCCATACCAAACTTCATATCCATTATATATAAAAAGCACGACCACGGATAATGACCCCTGGATGACTTTGACACCAAATGCCCCTGGCCCTCGAAAAACATGACCACAAAATAGTTACGGCAAAACTACCACAATTACAAAAACTCTTAGCGCATATCTCAAAGCACGGCAAGTTACCCGATAACGACCCCCCTAGATGACCTTTGACCCCCAACGACCCCTTGAAAATGTGACACAAAACTTGTACGGCAAAATTCTACCAATACAAAACTCATAATCCTAGGTCAAAAGCACGGCAAGCTTACCGTAACGACCCCCTGTATGAACCTTTGACCCCAAAAGGACCCTCAAAAACATGACCACAAAACTCGTACGGGAAACTCTACCACACCACATCAAATTCATATCCATACGTAAAAAAGCACGGTTCAAGCTACCCAAAACCGATCCTGAAGGACCTGTGACCCCCAAATGGACCCCTCAAAACGTGATCACAAAACTCGTACTGCAAAAACACCACCATACCAAAAATATATCCATATATCAAAGCAGATAACGGACCTGGATGACCGTTGACACCAAAATGCCCCTGGCCTCAAAGCACGGCCAAGTATCCAATAAACGACCCTGAAGACCTTTCCACGAGCTGCCAACATGAGGATTTTGGATATCAGGGCTGATTTGATCTTGGAATCAGGAGATTGAGATTTGATTTGGAATCAGGGAGATTTTATTTTTTATTTGTTTTAGCGAGCATTACCTAGGTAAGCAAGAGGGATACAGCCAATGGATACTGTCTTAAGACACTATCAGTGATTTGCTAAATCAGTAAACCAAAAAAATCATCAAAAATGATTTTTGCCGTATTGTAACAAGTACAGGTATCCTAACAACATACCCTGCAAATGATAAAGACAAGAGCAGCAACCTAATAAGACAGAATTGAGATGAGTCGATTACGTCCGTTGGGACACGGATACAACATCGTATTGAATGGAGAAATCGTATCTTGGAAACAATTGCCGTTCTTCCTTTTCTGTCAATTCTACAGCTAGAAAAGGTTAACACTTAGGAGAATTATTGACAGACTTATCTTCCACTTTGAAGCTATTCCTGCAAATTCAAATATTTTTCAAACATCACTGATAGTTTGTCTTTAAAGATCAATTGACAAGCTTCCAAAACTGTTCAGTAGGAGGAAAACTTAGTCCATTTTATTTTTTTTTTAAAAGGAATGAACATGAAAGGGTTGAAGTAAAAGTCAACGTGAAAAGGTTCGTAACTTGAAAACGGAGCCACCTACATAGGGATACAAGGGGCCATGAGATTAGAGCTCTTGAAAAAGAAAGCTTTCTCGAAAAAAATTGAACAGGGCTCCGCCGGCTGACAGCCCCAATTTAGGAACTGTCAGCAGGAACTTAGTCAAGTATGAGATTTAAAAAAAAATATTTGGAAATGAAAAAAAAATGGTTGAAGTAAACGTAAAAGTCAACTTAAAAGGCTCAAACTTTGAAAAGGGAGCCATCTACAAACATGTGAAATGCATCATGTATGATAGAAGCTCTTTAAAAATTAAAGCTTTCCCGAAAAAAAGTGCCAGGCTCCGCCGTCTGACAGCCCCTTTAGGGAACTGTAAGTGGGAACAAAGTCCACACCAGGCACACTGAAATAATTATAACCTAACACATTTGCACTAATAGCATGATGGCGCAATTCAAAAAGGCCAACAGTCAAATCACAAAAGGTCATTATCTGAGGCCTATCCCTTTGCACAATGGAGTTACGTTGTTAACACTTTAAGACACCAGCATTACACTATGTGTAGACAAATGTGGGTCTCTCCTTCGGCTTTGCGATTTATTCTATGAGACGTGGTGCAAAAATACCCAAGTTATTATTAACATCAACTCTTAAAAGGCCTTTTGATCATCTGGTATACACCTTTCAAGGTCTTAAAACCATTTCTAATTAACATTGAAAGTTTTACAATAAAGTTGTAGCATTTGGGCATTTGACCTACTAACTAACAGGGCCCCATGGGGTCCTTACGGTCACCTTACTCAGGAAGAGGGATATTTGAAACAAATATTTTAAAACAATCTATATTTTTAAATTCCAAGTACGCCTTCCTCTTGATAACCATAAGTTAACTTTGAAAATCTTTATTAATTTAATCAAGGTCTCATTATTAGAACTCAAGTTTAAGTCATTTACCCAATCAATTTCCCCACATTCCATGTGGAAAATTAAAGGGCTGCCAAAAAATTGTTGAGTAGGTCTGGTTTGTTTACACTAATCTATCAAGTCAAATGGGAACTGGGCACTTGTGTTTGATCTCAGTCCCTGGTAAGCCCTCGCATGCTTGGTAGATATGGCAACCATGATCACTGTTTCATTTTCGGCCGAAGAACCCCACTAGAACCGGGTTAATAGGTGCACACAAACAATAGGCATTTCAGTAGACAGACGACAAGCGCGGCATCAATGATGTCCAAAATTGACAAAAAAGATACAAAAGTCACACAAAATGACTCCGTCACTGGAAATTTAAAAATCAAGCCCAACATGAGATTCCCATGTGTCCGACTTCCACTAGGCAGCTTTTCGTCAAAAAAATGCAAATAAAACGCCGACTAGTAGAGAAAAATAGAACAGCGCTCTACGATAGCAATAACCATCAATTCAATAATGATGGTTAAAAAAAAAGAAGGAAAAAAGAGTTGTAAAATACTTTCGGGCAGTATTTAAAATTTTTTGAAATTTATTAGCATTTTTTCCAGATGTTGGTTATTTCTTTTCAGCCTTCACCCCTGAGGAGTGGCGATTGGACAGGTTTTGTAGACGGATCTTAATGTTCTATTTTCTTATGATGACCGACACCACGGGGAGGAAAGGGGTAGCAATTTTCCGCACCAATCTGAACGACAGCATGGGTGAGATCGAATTTGACACAATTTTTGACAAATTTTCATGTGCACCAAAGTATGGGAGCCTGTAATCAGAGAAAAGAAAGGCTCCAAACAAGATGATGAATTGAACATCCAGAGCACAACACGCCGTCGGCAGTAGTAGTGAAAATAGCCGAAATCGTTGGCCATTTTGGCCCAGGGAACAAAATCAAAAAAATTTGTGGTTGGCTGAAAACGCTCATTTTAAAGGAAATATTTCACTCTGGAAAATTCACCCGAATAAACGCCCCCCTTTAGAAAATGCACACGCCCCGGGGCATTATAGATGGGGGATATACGGTACAGACAATAATCAATATTTGCAAAGGTACAAACCAAACTAGATACTCGGAAGCTCAAGGTTGACACTGCCCTTAAAGGGGCATTTCGTGATCCACAGCCTCGTCCCCCCGACTTACCTAAAAAATGTTGAGATTTTTATATCATCTGAACCGTTAGCCTTAGTAATCCACGTGTGCCCAATCTTACATGCAAATTCGGTCGCCTCTGTAAGAAATTCGCAATTTTGTATTTTCTGTCCGTAAACGGACAGAAATTACAGTACAGTAGCCTATGGGACCGTGAGAAACCAGCAATTGCTCATAACACAAAACCACAAGATCGGGATCAGCTCAGATTTTGAGAATATGCTTTTCTCAAGGATATCTAGTGATCAATGAATAAAACAGAAGGTGCTGAAATCACGAAATGCACCTTTAAGGTAATGGCGATTGTTGCGCCGAATATTTTAAAATTCTATCAAATCGTTATGGCCCATAGTATTAACTCTAACAGATACAATTGCCCAGTGTGTAACAGTCAGGCCGACCTATTTCAAGATACCAGGTACTAAAATGTTTACAAAAATTGTTAACTGGTCTATACTGTTGTATATTAAGGGGGGTTATCCCATTGCTAATGGGAAAAAATGTTTTCACTGCCAAAAGTGAGATATTATAATAGCCGCATGCGGTAAAGTCTCAGCTTTGAAATACTTTTTATTTGACTAAAAAGATATGCCCGATCAAAGTGTAGGAGGTGACACAAAACTTGTCAAAAAACATTTTGTCATATAATTTTACATGTATTATTAGTTTCAACCTGTGATAATTAACATATTTTTCCAAAACTAATTATGCAAAACGTCAGATAAACCGAGTTGTTCTTCAGCCGTGGATGCTGAGAAAAATGAAACTGAGAACCAACAGTCCTATGAAGATAGTGACAAACCGAGTACTATATTTCGTCCAGCCTGAACTAAGGAGTGATGTCATAGCTTTCACGCAGCTATTGTGCATGCATATCGCGCATGCCGACTTTGTACGCTCGCGATTGCAGTTGCGGCTTACTGCGATTCGCACGTTTAAGACTGTGTGATAGCTATGACGTCACTCCTTAGTTCAGGCCGGACGACAGTAACTGCTAGTAACAATGATACTGAAAAAACCCCTTCAGTTTTTAAGACAGCTCGAGGAAAATTTTCTAAGAATACAGAACAACTTGGAAAGAAGATAGAAAATGAAGACTTAGTGGAACTAGTCAATGGGCTATTTGCCGATGGCATACCTTATGATTAGGTGAAAGACACCATGAACAAAATTTCAAGACCTCAGAACTTGAATAAGCTTACCCCTGTGAGGGTGGATGCGCTAATTTGGAATCTCTTGCGACCTCAGACGAGAACATTTGATGAAAAAAATGGAGATTATTCAAGCTTGTTTGGCCAAAGCTGGATGTTCTCTTGCCCAAGCCTTGGACATTTTTTATGGTCCGGGCAGACTTGGACGAATGGAAGAGATAGCATTACTTGGAACTAATGCACTAGGCCTGTTGGGCCATGCCTATCATTCTCTTTGCCTCAGATGACGGGAGTTGCATAAACCTGATGAAGATGGCAGATATGCAAACCTGTGCTCCTCCAATATGGATCACAATGAGTATTTGTACGGGGGGGACGTACAAGAAACAGTCAAAAAGATTGGTGATGACTACAAAACAGTTCATGGTAGGGGAAGAGATTATCACAGAAGAGGCAATGACAGGGGTTATTGGCGAAATTTGGATTACAATAGCATCAATAATTTTTGGAATTGGATTGTATGGAACAATCCTGTGCACCATATCCATGGAAATGGGCACAATACGAGATGCATTATGGGGATCGTGGAAATCGTCTAATACGAGTGATCAATATGACCCTGGAGATCCATGTTGTGTTTTAAATAAATCTCTATATTAAGGGCAGTGTGAACCTTGAGTTTCTGAGTATCTATTTTGGTTTGTAACTTTGCAAATATTTGATTATTGTATGTAAAAGTATACATTTCTAGAAAGAAAATTGGACGATGAACCCGATGATGGCATCAGATTAATGTAAAACTTTCCGTATTTTGAGAAAAATACTAAAAAAACACGATTTTGCCCCAAAATTGTCAGACAGCATAACAAAAACAATTTGAATTTTCATGATTTCTTATGTTTTTTTTAGAAGACAAATTTGTCTAGGGACGTTTTTTTCATTTTTTAAAAATAGTGCTTACTTTTCGAAATATAAGGAAAAATGTCAAAAAAGTGTGATTTTTACTTTTCTTTTCCAAAATTTGAGTATATATTGGAGAATATCTTTAGTTAGAAATCGAAAAATGAAAAATTGATAAAACCGTCCCTAGAGAAGACCGATTGCTATTGTAGGAAAGTTAAACCTTACCTTTTACTTCGGTATTTTTGGAGTTATCTTGTCTGAAAATTTGCCAAATTTTGCGAAAATTGAACATTGAGAAAATCCGTGTTTTAGTAAAAAAGTGATTTTCACGCAATTTCAAGCTGTCTCTTTCTCAAATAACTTTATCTTTGAACTTCAAAATTGAGTATGTTGTGCAAGTGATGAAAATACATCTTTATGCACTATTGAATCAAACATATTTTGTCTCTAACTCCAGAAATTAGAAATTGAAATTTCATCTGGTCTAAATTAGCGCTTTGTTTACATTTTCAAATATTATTTTTCGTTTCATTACGCAGCAAAAATTCACCGCGCAACACGATGGTGCACCTTGCGCCTGACGGCGTGAAATGTGCTTAAATTCCCGCCGTTTAGACCAAGCGGTTTTTGTGACTTTAAATGGTCAAATAGCTCTTTTAAATCGGCAAAAAATACAGCTCAGGATTGTCTGCAGTGGATAACCTTTGTTGGGAACTATAGAACACAGTTTGATGTTTAAAATGGTGCAAAAATCAGAAATTCGTGTAAAAACAAAAGCACCAGGGTTGACACTGTCCTTAATATGCTAATCAAGTCGCTCTCTTCTCTGGATGTTGTATGTCTGTGTCTGTCTGCAAGAGAGCCAGGTGTTAACGCTATACGTTCTTCATCACCTAATAGGCCAAGAATTAGTCAGCTTTTGTTTATCCGCGCGTGAATGAAAGTAATCCCGTTTTATGCATGCACAAATCTTACCCCAAGCGTGCGCCGCACGTACGCACGCAATGCGTCTGCTGCGTAGTATTGCCTTGCAGTGTGCCAGCGCATTCTATATCAATTTGCAGGTGAAGACTGCCACTTTGGTGATGAACAAAGACAGTATCCCCAACCAACAACCACCCACCACCTACCCTAACAACATGTTTCTCATTTGTCTTAACCCCAGATTGTTCTGGAGAACATACACAAATGCTTCATAATAGCATAATGACTAATGTCTCCACTGGACATGGTTTTTTCATGGAATACAACTCCACGGTCATGGAAATGACGCTAGAAGTATCTTGATATTGACAAATTTCACATGCGTCACTGGACATATGAAGGACGGACGGGGTAAGAACTTTGCGAATACTTAAGCGTTACTAGCGGGGGGGGGGGGGGGATAACCTAATTAAGTACTCGTAAAATACTATGGTCCCAAAATATGGAACACATTAGTAACAGTATCATTAACAACTCTAAAACCATTAAATGCTTTTAAATGTCATCTAAAACCAGAGTAAGTTAAAAATATTTAAATTAGAACCTATTTGATAACCAGTCTAAAACATGTCATAAGTTTTTTCCCCGCAATTTTATAGTTACACTCAACTAATTGCAAACCCTTTTCTACTTCTCTTTTATCCTTTCTTTTACAAGAATTATTCAGCTTGTTTAAGCGCGTGATGAAAGTAATCCCGTTTTATGCATGCAAATCTTACAAGCGTGCGCCGCACGTACATCACGCAATGCGTATGCTGCGGGAGTATGGGACTTCCAAGGTTATGCCTGCGCTATTCTATATCAATTTGCAGTTGGAGAACTTGCCAATTGGTGTAGAACAAAGTACAGATCCAACCAACCAACCAACCCACCACCTACCCTAACAAATTTTTCTCATTTGTCCTTAACCCTAGATTGTTTCGGAGAACATCCACAATGCCTCTAATAGCATTATGCTATAATGGTCTCACGGACATGTTTTTTTTCATGGAATACAACTACACAGGTCATGGAAATGACGCGAGAGGTTATTCTTGTTATGAACACATTATCACATGCTTCACTGGACAATATGAAGGACGCGAGGTAGGCGGTAGTGGTAGAACTTTTTGCGAAACTCTTGAAGGAGTACTAGCGGCGGGGGGGGGGGGGGGGGGGGGGGGATAACCTCATTAAGTACTCAGTAAAAACTTTGGTCCCAAAAATATGGAAACACCACTTAGTAACCAGATCATAAAACTCTAAAACCATTAAAAAATGATTTTAAATTTCATCTAAAACCAGAGTTAATAATAAATATTAAATTAGAACCTATTTTGATAACCAGTCATAAAACAGTCATACGTTTTTTCCCCTAATTCTATAGTGACCACTCAATATTGCCAATCACTTTTCTCTTCTCTTTTATCCTTTCTTTACTGGTTCGACACCCAGTACACAATGTTCTTTGGACCCTGCTCTTGTTTAAAGCAATATAATTGTCAATGTCATCGTCCTGTTCTGTCTTGTCTGTCTTGTCCACAGGTATTTAAATTAGTTAATTTAATCATTTGTAGATTTTTATGTTTGGGTCATGCTCAAAAGTCAATCAGACTTAATATGGCCTCTCCTGCATTTGATATCATGCCCCATTTTCAACATTCTGTATATATTTTTCCTCTTAAATATGTCAATATTTATCCAATAATAAGGTAAATCATTGTATCATTTTGCATGTATGGACTGAATGAATAATGCTAATAGAACTAATTTGAATTGAATTGTATTCAAGGTGGCTATCTGCTCGAGTACAACAAGTGCGGTCACCGCACCGTGGGGATTAGTTGAACATACTGGACGAATACTGCTCAACCTTGCACGTCACAGATTAGGTTAAGTTTCTAGTATTACGCTCTGAACCGTATCTTTTTAGCTGACTTGAGGATGGTACAAAATTCCTGGATTGGAAATAGGCACACAATTACGAGATTTGCATTACGGGGATCAGTGGAAAGTCTTCTAATACAAGTGATCAATTTCACCCTAGAGATCATGTTGTGACGTTTTAAATAATCTATATATTAATAGGCTCAAAGTGTCTCTCTCTCTTTTTCTATGTATGTGTGTATGCCAGGTAAGTATTACTTCTCATCCCTAATAGGCACGGATTATCCGCTGTTTGTTATGCCGCGTGTGAAAGTAATCTGTTTTATGCATGCGAAGGTTCTTACCACAATGCGTGCCGGCCGCGCAAGTACTTCATGCAATGCGTCTGCTGCAGTAGTATATTGCTTGCAGTTGTGCCCGCCGCTATTTTTAATCAATTAAGGTGTGAAGAAACTTGCCAATTTGGTGATGAACAAACTAGTAGAGTATCCACCCAAACACCCAAACCTAACCCGAAACAAATTTTCTTCCTTTGTGTTAAAAACCCCAGATTGTTCGGGAAACATCCACAAATGCTGTAATAGCATATCACTGACAACGTCTCCACTGGACATGTTTTTTTCAACAAATACAACTAGGCAGGCATGGAAATGGACCACTAGAGGTATCCTTGATAGTCAACATCATTATCACATGCTTCACATGACACTATTAAAGGAAGTTGGGTAAGAAACTTTTGCGAATACGTGGTGGAGTACCAGCGGGGGGGGGGGGGGGGGGAATAAATGCTGTAATAGCATTAATGCTAATAATGTCTCCAATGGAACATGGGTTTTCACCAATAAAAATAGGCAGGCCAAGGGGAATGACACTAGAGGTATCCTTATAGGGAAACATCATTATCACATGCTGCAATGGACACCAAAGAAGGAATATGTGAGGTAAGAACTTTTTGCGAATACTTGATGGAGTACCAGCCGGGGGGGGACTTGTATTCCCAGGTGCATATCATGCTCATGTACAACCCATGGGGATTCGTTGTGCACCTCTTTTTTGTGCGTTTGTTTATAGTGGGTAATGCAGACTGTTACCTAAAATTAACCATGTACCGGGAATTGATATGATTGAGCATCTTACCTATTTGCTACGCTAAAGGAAATGGCATTGACATATTTTCAACACGAGGCGGTTCTCGAACACAAGTGTTCGCCTTGTGCTTTCGCGCATAGCTGTAAGACCAGAGCAGCAGACCTAGTGCAACTTGTATGATAGAGGGTGTCCCAAAAAGTTGTGCAAGCAGATGCAGTGAAGATGCAGATATCCCCTCCCCAACACCCCGCAACACCCAACACCCGCCTCAACACCCCACCCCCTACCCCAACACCCGCAGCCCCCTACCCCCTCCCCACATCCATCGAACAAACCTTGACCACCCTCCCGGCCACCCCCCCACCCCCTCCTCGCCCAACACCCTATCCCCTCCTCTTATCATATTTTATGCCCCAAAAGTGCCACTTTGACCCCTTATGATTCACCCAAAGATGGCATGGCATATAGCACAGCGTGAGGGGAATTTCATCTCGGTCATATAGCCAGGCGGTTGAGGGAAATTCAGCTCGAATTAAATTCCTCGTTCGAGAATTTTGGTAGCCGCTGTTGGATTCATTTTTTAATTAACTTCAGATATCCAAACGGCCAAAGTCGGCTTTGGGGAATTTCTTTTACGAGCAACTGAAGATTTGTTACTTTTTATACTTATCTGAAACTGAATTCTAAAAACCAGCTGAGTTAAACGGTGACGCCTTATATATCGATGGCTTAATAACGCTAATCTCGGGCGTCCAATGGTGTTGCGTTTGCTGCGTTTTATGGGCATTGGCGCAGGTTAATTTCTTCTGACTGATATTCATACACTGTGACTTCGTATCACAGTGAAAGATGGGCATAAATTCATATTCGAGCACAATTAATAAAACATCCAAGGGGGAAATTGTATGTGTGATCTGATATCTGATTTTTACTAAACCGTAAGCTTATATAGAGAACAAACCAAAACATTGATAAGTAATATACATAAACTACGTAGCACGTTTTGTTGTTTAGGGGGAGGTGGTAAATGTTTCACGGTAAAAAGAACCGGACAGTGCAAACGCATGTTGTTTAAAGGTTATACAGTTTGTTTTGACCGTGAACTGAACAATCCTGTTAAACAACTGGTAAACTTTTAAACAACTGTTCGTCTGTGTAATTTTACGGACCCCGTGATGGGTAATTATCCGGAACTGCGATAGAGAAAACTATGAAAAACTGATTTCATGGGCAAAGCCTCGTGAATTCCATATTTATGGACATTCAATTGAACGGGCAGTTAACCCAAAATTTGCCCGGAATGCCCCGTATTTGGAACAAATGACATTTCCGGCAGCAAATGTCATGGCATAATCTGAGATTTTACGTCACTTTGCCCATATAATCAGTTTTACGTAGTCCGTTCTTCTCGCAATTACGGACTAGTTACCTTACGGGGTCCTGAGAAAATTACGAATTTTTTTTACATGTTGATTACATTATTATAGAATTCCGCGGTTCTTCGGCTTTAGCGCTCGCTGATATTAAAGAATAGAAGCTGTGGGCCGCCCACTGACCTTTGACCCGGCAAGTGACCTTTGATTCATCAGATTGAGGGATCGCATGGTTCACCTATGACAAAAGTTTGGTTGCCAATTGAACTTCGGTTTCAATTTTAGATCAATTTACATTTTTAGCCCATTTTTTCAACTTGACCTCACATGACCTTTCAACAGGACCTTTGACCTCATCAATATATGAGGGATCCCATTGTGCACCTATGACAGAAGTTTGGTTCCAATTGAAGTTAAACTTTTCAATTGAGGTCAATTAAAAAACAACTTAACAATTTTTGGCACACACATTCACACAAACACACACACAAACACACACACATACATACACACGCACAACGGATTGCTAAGTGTCCTGCCAGCTATAGCTGGCGGCCCACAAAAAGCGAAGAAATCATCAGTCAGTCAGGGAGGTGAAAATTACTAATAGAAGAGTTTAGTGAAGAGCATCTGATCTTTTGCAGGATTATCAGAAATACGATCCACAAAATCCCCTGTTAGTTCGAAATGTAAAAAAAAAAAAGTGGTTGCTTATCATGAAACTGGACGGGAAAAGTCAAACACTTTCATGTATTATTAGATGTTTGTTTATACTCTTTTGTTCCTTAATTGTTTACAAAATGGCATAAAAATAATTTTAATTATTTTATGAAATGACACTAAAATGTCGCTGTTTCACTGAAAATTAATATTACCATACGTGCACTCAGCCGCATGAGAAAAAATGGTGAGGCCTTTTTTAATTTAAGTTTAGAAGGAATAGACCCCGGCGGGGTCTCTAAAATCACATGAAAGTGACTGTGGTTGAGTAGTAACACATACACACTTAGGCAGGCTATCATCCATCAAAATTTCAGGATTGAAAACATTAATTCAATAAAAGTGAAAGATACAAAATAAGTTTGACCTTATCTCAAAACATGAGAGGGCTACGAAAATCTAATACTTTTTATGTGGCCTTATCAATGACAAAAATAAAATAAGTTAGAGGGGTGGGGCCATCAGCCTTAAGTATAGGACTTCATCGATCCTTTGGTTTGTTCCCTATAGTGTTGTATACAGTGCCAGTGGGGAAATGTAAACTCAACCTTGTTCCTATAGAAGAACAAAACCTTGCGCAACCCTGGCAATTTCTATTAATTAAACAGATTTAGTGATTGACAAATCTAAAAAAAAAGAGCTTCGAATGATCAATATAATACTCCTGATAATACTCATGGTCAAAACTTCCTCCCTCATCACCCCTTCCCCATCTTCTCCCTCCCATAAGTAAATATCCAATGTTGGTAAACATGTTAGGGCATGATATCTATAGGGGCAAATTTTTGTATACCTTTTGGAATGATAACGATTCAGACCCGTACGCATGAAGGGGGAGTGCGGTTCCCCTTCCACAAAAGGAGCAAAACATCCACCTTTTGCTGCTTTTTTATATTAAGGTCCAGAATTTGATGAAAGATCAACAAGAAAGTCCACTTTGTGATGTGATCTTCACTAAGTACCCCAAAAGGATCATTTGTAGGGGTTTGGTCCATGCACTTTGACAACTTGCAATGAGGTCAAATTTCAGACCCCCCCCCCCACTAAGTCCTGCGTACGGCCCTGTAACGATTTGCAGAAATGGATTCCATGCACCCAAGAAGTCTTTCATTTAGCTCCTTTGCAAATTGCATGGTGGAAAATGGGTATATGCATGTCAACAGTTTACATTATACTTGATATGTAGGCCTTACCTCTAGAACCCCACAATATTCTGTGTAAATAGAAAAAAAATGTTTGTTCCCATGAACTGCCCTATACGTGTGTATTTCTCATTTGGTCCAAGTTAATTTTAAACTGTATTTTGGTTTTGAAAAATCAAAAATGTGATATTATTTTATGCCAAAATTTGTGAACACATGCAATTTTTTCCTCTTACCGTATTGTTCCTAATAAACGCCCCGGGGCGGTGCATTTTTCAAAAGGGAGGGCGTTTATTACAGTCAAAATTGAATGTCAAAAATCCCCGCATAAATCACCTTACCCAGTTTATAAAATGGTGTTCAGTGCGCACGCCTGGGGATTTCAACCCAGGGCTATTATAATCAACACGTGGGTCCAAGTTTTGATGTGCCGTGAAGCAGAAAGCATTGATGACAACAGCGATTATGATAGGGATTACGACAGTCCCGGCCATTAAATCATGTGATTTAGGTAAGCTTAACTCATTTTCTTGAATTGTTTTATCAAAAAATCGTAGGGGGGCGTTTATTAGAGCAGGAGCGTTTATTAGGAACAACACGGTATATAGGCCTATTTTGTTCACAAACGATTTAATAGTCAGTAAATTTAATGGAAATCAAACTTTAGTCTTAATAAACTTCCGGTCTATAATATTCTGCAACCCCACACTTTGCATTCTTTGTTTGCTTTTAGCCTAGTCAAAATGAAATCCGTAATTTTCATTATGATTAGGCCTACTAAGTATCGTGATGGTCGGACTGACTATAAGCTTGCTCTTGAAATTGCCCATAGATGTATATAAATAGCCTCATCTTCCAGCCAAATCACGCCTGGGTGAAGTCATGAGAATTTCATCTTTGATGAGTGGACTTTTGATGGATATTTGTGGGGTGTAATAATCTTCGATAACTTACACATTGTGCGATTTTTGCTTGTGTAGGCCCTAACTTTTTGTTTGTCTCACAACTTTTAAATATCTTTTAACCACTAAAATATACCATACCCCCTATACCCCTAAGAAAGACGCTTGCTTCTATGGCCAGTCACACAAGTAACACACCATACTGTAAAGAATTAACATATACTTGCACTGTCGATGTTATAAGAATGCCACAGCGTATGAATATCAGTCAGATGAAATAAACATGCGCCAGTGTCCATACACGCAGCAAGCGCATGTGATTGACGCCCGCGAATTAGCATTTCAAGCGGTCGCACTTACCGTTGCGTTGTACGCGTCACCGTTTAACTTGTTTTTTAGAATTATTTTGCCGCTATTTTACAAAAAGTGCAATCTTAAGTTACTCATAAAACATTTTCCCCAAAGCTGATTTTGCCCGATTTTAGATATGTGATAGACAATCAAAAGCTGCATCCGACAGTACCAAAATTGACGACCGAGGAATTAATTCCAGCTGATTGTTTTTTTCATCGCTCTCACAACTGTGCTAATAGTATTCTTTCATGCAGCGAAGGAATTTTGCCTATTCGATGTACGGTTTCAGACAGTAATTAAGCATATTTAATTAGCCCATTTGCATACCTAAGCCACATGTATCACACACTTTCAAATTGCAAAAAAGATGCGCACCATGATAGGCTTTCATGCAGTGAAGGAATTTTCCATATCCAATGTACCGTTTCAAAATTATAGCAATTACACTGATTTTTGCATATTAATTAGCTCATTAGCATACTTAATTTGCCTAAAATACGCCCGAAATCTAATCAGTTCGACAACTCTCCAGCCCGCTCCCTTCCACCAAGTTACATCATCATATGCCTTACGGAACTCCAGAAAACTTGTACACAAGCCTTGCGGGAAAATTGTCGTTAATTATGCAAATTAGATACTTAATTAGCATATTTTACGCCCAAAATTTAATCAGGTCGAGAACTCGTGGAGCCGCTTCTTTCCACCAAGTTACATCATTGTAGCCCTTACGGAACTCCAGCTAAATCGTACACAAGCAGTGAACACGGACGCCGAGCAGACAGCATGACAGACGGACAGACAGACAGAAAAGTGATTACTAAGTCTCTGCCGAACAAAGTTCAGGCGAGACAAAAATAGGGTCAAAGCTCACATCGGCCTCATTAGAGGTCAATCTGTGTCCATCCCGTATGAGTTTTGGGCCGGTTATTTTTTTGCAAGTGTGATGGTCATAGCGCATTACTTGCACCAGAAATGACATTTAATAGTTTTAACCAAATTAGTTCAAAGGTCACATAGGGGTCTTTAGAGATCAATCATATGTTGAATACCATCACTTCAAGATGGAAACTTTTGAGAGAGCCCTGAAAATGATAACAAAGAATTGCTTTATGGCATCCATAGACATTAAGGATGCGCATTACTCTGTGCCGATAGACCCAGAGTTCAGAAAATTCTTGCATAGGCGTAAATCCCGGGGGAATGGGGGGGATATATCCCCCCAATATTTTGATGAGGGGGGATGGTCAATACAATCATCCCCCCAATGTTGATGCCCAATCATGTGTTTTTGACCCAAAATAACCTCATATTTTACCATAATAGTTTTAAAAATGGTAAATTTCCGCGCGCTTTGCGTGCATTTTATTTTAATTACCATTTCATGATTTTAGCTTCCAAATGGCAAAATTTTTAGCGCGCTTCACACGCACATGTGCTAGTAATGAATCTTTTCACTAAATCCCATTTCAATCATAAATTTTCATCAACCCCATCCCCCCCAATGTCAAAAAGAAATTTACGCCACTGAATACTTGCATTTTTTGTGGGCAGGCAAACTTTACCAATTCAGGTGTTTACCTAATGGGCTATCATGTGCCCCTAGAAAATTCACCAAGTCAATGAAACCGCTATATGCAACAATAAGATCAATGGGCTATCATATCTCAGGATTTATAGATGATATGATTCTGGTAGCTGATACGGTTAGTGAGTTAAAACACTCGGTAAAAGCAACCTTAGAACTAGTGACAAAACTTGGATTTACTGTAAATATTGAGAAATCCATACTTAAACCACAAACACAGATTAAGCACTTGGGATTTATTATTGACTCTGCTGCTATGAAAGTCAAGCTTCCAGAAGATAAATTGATCAATGTTGTCAATGATTGTAAAGCAATGTTGGTACAAGATACAGACATCATTAAAAATGTAGCAAAACTAATAGCCGGGAGCGGACATCGGGAGTTCAACAAAATCTGCTTGGCAACGGCATGGCAACAACATTCGTAATTCGATGCGCGCTGCACGCATAGTGTCATACGATGTGCAGTGAACTTAAAGAAGCAATTTGTTTTCACCGCGATTCGGGGATTCCCTGGGCTCCCCGCGATGTGACGTCAGCCCGCTCCCGGCTATAGGGGAATTAGTGGCAACCTTCCCAGCTGGAAAATATGGATTAGGCCATTATAGGCTCTTAGAAAAGGAAAAAGAACAAGCCCTTGTAATGAATAGAGGCAATTATGATTGAATTATGGCAATAAAAGAACCAATGAAAAATGAGATAAACTGGTGGATATCTCAACTACCTGTGGAAAGTAGAGATATTATTGATAATCCAGAAATTGTGATTAAATCAAATGCTTTCATGCAAGGTTGGGGAGCTAGTTGCAATAATGAACAAACTGGTGGGCGATGGAATGTGCATGAACAGAACCACCACATAAACTATCTAGAATTACTTGCAGCCTTTTTGGCTTTAAAATCTAAATTAATGGATTAAATGTACATGTACAAATTCAAATAGATAACACCACAGCTTTATCATACATAGATGCATTATCAAGAAAATGGGATGGTGAATTTTATTTCATGTTTCCTCCTTTCAGCCTGATTTCAAGAGTCTTACAGAAGATAAGGCAGGATCAAGTGAGAAAAGCAACAGTTGTGCTACCGTGCTGGCCAACGCAACCCTGGTTTGCGACATTTCTGACACTGTTAATAAAGGATCCAGTACTGTTACCTCAGAAAGAAAACTTGCTAACAATGCCAGGAAAAACCAAGAGTACCTGCACCAACTCAAAAGAGGCTAAAATTAATAGCCGCAAGGCTATCGGGGGTATGCTCAGAAGACATGAGATATCAAAGCAAACTGTCCAAGTCACGTTGGCAGCCTGGCGATCTGGGACTCACAGGCAATACACTGTCTATGCTAAGAAGTGGTACAAATTTGTTCTGAAAGGGAAGTTGATTATGTGCAAGCAGATATAAAAACTGTCCTAGATTTTTAAAACTGAATTTATAATTGGGTTTAAGTACAGTGCCATCAACACAGCATGCTTTGCTATGTCGCCAATAGTTTGTTGGAATAAGGAACGATTGTACAATTGGGGCTCACCCTTGGGTGATTACGTTTATGAAAAGGAGTTTTCAATTTAGACCACCCCCGTACCGAGTTACACGATACCTGGGATGTTAAGAACTTATTGCACAAAAATTTGTGCTTTATCGCCAGTATGCAAACTGTCCCTGAAATCCTAAACATTGAAAACAGTTGCTCTGATAGCCATAGTTTCAGCAGCAAGAGGTCAGACTCTGGCCTCACTCGATATCAGGAATCTTACAAAGAAAAACCAGTAGATTTCAAGTTCACAAATTGGGACAGAGTGATTTGAAGCACCAACGGTAGGAAAAATTATACTGCCCTCATGATTGAGCTAAAAGCTTATCCTGTAAACAAGGCCTTGTGTGCAGTGGCGTAAGGGCCGTACCCGCTTGAGGGGGGAGGAAAAGTGAGTTTTGTTTGTTTTTTTTGCTGACCAGGTCTTGGGAAATTTTCCCTCTTCGGGGGTCAAAAGCCAATTTTTCCCGGTAAGAGGGCTAAAAAACGGCTGATTAGCATGATTTTTTTGCAAATTTTTTCCCGGCCAAAGTCGTCAGGGGGGCAACCTGCCCCCCTTGCCCCCCTTCCCCACCCAGCCCCCCCCCACCACGCAGGGTTACGCCACTGATTGTGCTCGTATGTCGCTTGGCAGAATATCTGACAGAACAAAAAACCACTACGCAAAGGAGAAAACAACTGGTCATCCGTTTACACAAAACCACATTTAAGAATGTCACTTCATCAACAATAGGAAGGTGGATTAAAACTCTAATGATCATGGCAGGTATAGACACAGTGTGAGAGCGGCCTTCCACCTCTAAAGCTTTAGGGCATAAGGAGTACCTTTGAGGGAAATACTACAAACAGCGGGCTGGACAAATTGCAGGACATTTGCTACATACTACAATAATCCCATCAAACATGAGTCTAGATTTGCCTCTAGCGTGTTAGTCATCTGATTGTGCTACCAAATACTTGAATATAGCATTACCATTTCACATCTGACATTGAATATTAACTTAAATTTGCTAGTTATTTTAAGCATTGTTTTAAAAACCTATGGCAAGGAAGGTGGAGACTTGTTGCAAACTGGACAGTATGCTTGGTAGGCTCTATTAAAGGCTGATTCAGAGATTTAAAAATAAATTTGGTTGTGTAGTAATTGAGACTAGTCATTTTATAAACAAAACGATAGTTACCTAAAATGCTAATTCCCCATCGTTGGACGACCCCCAGAGAACTCAAGACCAAAATTAGTCTTAACGGTAAGTTGTGTTTATATTTTTAAAAAACAGTATGATGATCTTAATATACAAAACTGGATTGCTGAAGTCAACTTAGGCTCCTCTTGCCTTAAATTATCAAAACTTTTCAAAACTGAATCGTAATAAACCTAGGAACAACATTTACTCAAAAACTAGACTAACATAGAGAAGCCCTTTGTAGATTCTGTTGTGGTAATGTGAAAAAACCATGTATGTAATACTAGTAGAGGATTTAATATTGATAATGTAGAAATAACCTTGATCTTGTAGGTGATAATTTCCACTATTTGTTTGTCTTGCGTGCGTTCACACAGGAAAGATAAAAACTGAAATTAAGTACTACTACCAAAAAAAAACCAAACATACTCAAGATGGGAAAATGCTTAATTCCCAAAAACACCAAACATGGGGCCTTTAAAAACGTGGCATGAAGTTGGATATTAGATTATGTGATAATTCAACTAACCATCATTGTCATTTCCTTGTTTTAACTCATGGTGTGGTTGTTTTACTCTCCTTTTCTTTGAACCCTCTTTTAGATATATATTTGTTTGATAATAATATCCTTAACTGCTCTCTTTTTGATTATGTACATGAATGTATAACATATGTTTGAATTACAAGCTAGCTAGGGGCTTTCTGTAAAGTTGAAGGATAGACTTACGTTTTGTTTTTCATTTTACAGATGCTCAGATATATATTTATCGGTCGCGTAGCGACAGTATATTCCTTTTACTCGGGCCCATTTTGGGGGCTGTTTTGTTTCGCGGATGTCCGTAAAAGTCGGACGATTTCGGCCGGTGAAAAATGGTACGTGCAAATTACTGTAGTGCTGGTGTTTGTCCACTAGAATTGTCGGTTGGTAAGTCTTTAGCTTGAAGTTTTTTTGGTTAAAAAAGATGTTTTTTGTAAAATTTGTTTGCTTTATTTAAATGGAAAAAGTTTGGGTTTGTTTATGGATTTTGAAGATGTACGAAGAGTTCAGCTATCACTGCTTTAAAGAAAGTCTCTGAAATTGCGCTTTCTAGAGTGCGGATTTTGTTAAAACGCTATCTTGTAGTGAAAATAATTTGCTGCCAAAAAGGAATTAGTGATGGTTGTTTCCCCTCGGGCGATTTAACGCAGGGGAGTTGGGTAAGTCCACTGTGTATAATAGCGGTTCAGTCCAAGGTTGCTCTGACAAGACACGCCATTGCTTTGGTCGGTCCCGGCTATGACGTGTCAAGCTTAATAGTGGGGGGTTACCTGGAATAGCTTTTTTGACGAAATTAAACCAATGATACTTTGTACTTGGTAGTAAAACCTCCAAGGACTCCATAAGGACTGTATGACTGGAGGGGGGTGGTCACAGAAATTTACTTGGGAGTAATGCTGTACGTAATGCGGTTCTTGTTTTTTGATCAACTGTTTTTGTTGATTTTAAACGTTCAGCTTTTATTGTTCTTGGGAAAAATGAGTTGGCGAGTGATGCAAGATTGGTGGTGTAGATTTTTGAGTTGCTGGTTCTGTCCTCTTCTTGCCCTGTCGTTCTTGGGTGGAATGTAAGTTCTTGGAGATGTCAAGTTCATCCTTTGGATTTTATAGAGACCAACGGTGAATTTTTCTGCGTTCTTGTAGACTTAAGCCAGCCGGGGTGGGATATCATTTCGTAACACGAGCTTCACGGGTGAAATTCCCAGTAGTGAATCGGGGGGTGCTGCCTCTCCTTTGGGACTTTTTCTAGGATGTGTTTATGTCCTTTGCTGTAAGGATCCAGCCCGCTATTCCATATTCGAGATGGGGTCTAACAGAGTATGGTAAAGGTCTTTCTTTTTATATTAAATAGTGCATGATGGAAGTTTCTCTGGATGAAATCCCAAGGGATTTTAAATCCTTTTTATGCACATATTGCTTTGCTGTTATTTTTTAGAACTTTTTATTGTTTGGGTGTACCAAAGATGTTTTTTTTTCGCATATGACCATCACAAATTCATACATATGGCGCTAAAGCATAACAAACAGAATTAACAAATAAATGAATAAAAAGCAAATGGAATGAAAATCAATAAAAATCAGAGCAAATTAAAAAATAAAAAATGAAAAAAATAAGAAACAGATGAGAAATATAATAACAATAACTTAAAAAATAAACCCAATAAAATTCCGTCTACACTATTCTTAGAATATCATTAAAATAAATGTGTTAAAATATAAAAGAAATCATACATAAAAAATATTAAAACAGACATTTATATAAGCGCCTTCCACAAAAAGGAATATAAATAATAAAATGAATAAAAAATGGAACCAAATAATTTTTTTAAAAATCAGTACAAAATAAGTGATAACGAAAACCGACAATATAAAAAATAAAGCCAAAAGGGTAAGAAAATAAAAATAAACGGGGGATAAAAAAAATATTTTAAAAATTAATAAAATCAAACCCGTATACACAAAATATAATAATATAAATCGTTAAAAAATGAAAATAAACTAAATAATTAAACACGTAACAAAATAAAGATGACTCATAAGTAAAATAAAAAAAAAACAATAAACCAAATACAATTAAACCCAAAATTCTTGAAATTAATTACATAATCGAAATAAAAATATAATAGAAATCAATCAACAACACTAATTATTAAAGTAAATCGTTACAATGAAAAATAAAAAAAGAAAATAAATTAAAGATGACTAAATATAGGTACAAATAAAAACTAATAATAAATACGAAATGACCACATATACAATTACCTAAAACAACATAACACTCATGAATAAAATATATTACATGCTAAATTATGAAAAAAAAACAAATAAACAAACACCGAAAGGAATTGTTCGCGCATGAAATTTGCATTATTTTAAACCCGTGGCGTCATGATTCACAAGCAATTCAGTCAAGAAAACTTCAGCTTCATTCTGGACATCCTTTCACCTTACAACTTTGGCATGTGTCTATATATCAGACCACACTAGAGTCTACCACACAGCTACAAACAGCACCACTGTAGAATTCTCTTACCATCAAGATTTTTTTTTTTTCCAAGTGACAGCTGCACCTGGAACACCCCTACCAGCTTTACTGGGTTCAGCTCAGTCACTGGAGATTTTCCGGAGTCCGCCTGAAGCCACTCACCTCCGCGAGCGCCACACAGCCTTCTTTTTTATCGTGCACCATCCTTTTTCTTCTGCCACTTTTGTGATCTCTGTTCTGTGACCAAGCACCATTTCACCTACAACAACAATCTCTACTACTAAGTGATGTAATGAATTGGAAGATAGATAAAGATGCTGCGTCAACATCAACCTAAAAACTTGCAGTCGCTTAATATGCAGCCAACGGAGATTAACAATTCATATTTGACTCAATCAAACAATCTAAACACTTGCAGAAAACCGTCTGCTTCATTCAACCTACAATTCCAGCCAACCTCTCGTTAACAAATGCTCAGAGCGCCGATAAGGTTCTGACCAGAAGCATCACACCACCGCCAACAATGAACCCACTGGCAACCTCACAATTTACCAGCGTCCCCCGCCCTAACCCGTCCCCAAATAACCAAAAACCCTGAACCTAGAAACCGAAACCGCGAACTCGTAGTTTTATCTATGTGGTTACAACCATATTTAATTATCAACCGTTAGATTTTGTGTTCAGTATTGTAAGTGTGTATTAATTATTGTGAGGGTAGTGTAAGGCATGCGCGTCCTTGCTGGCGTAGCAGCCATGCGGTGCGTTGGCGTCCCCACGCACATAATCGTGCTGGACCATTTCGAACAAATAAAAATAATCACTTTTGAATGCTACTGCAAAGCAACGACAAACGCCTTCTTCTTCGTTTAGTCCGACGTCCCGTGTATTCGTTATAAACTAAGTACTGCATCAGCAGTAATTCCTTGGTGGAATCAATAAAGAAGAACACGGTTTGCGTAGGTCTGATTGTATTTCTCTAATCATAACTCCAAAGGACCATGGTTTACATCAACCTAACAGATCATAGAAATCGTGATATGCAACATCATACTTTGTGTTTTTATGGTTAATGAAGGAAGGACTTGAGGTAAGAACTTAGCGAAACCAAATCTAACCAGGAATCATATTCAATTAATCTAGAAGGAACACTACTAATCAACATCATTTGACAGTTCTTACGCGCACTATTAAGACGTGAGTAAAACTTTTTGCGAATACTTGATGGAGTACCACTGGGGGGGGGGGGGGGGGGGGGGGTGGGGGGGGGGGGGGGGGGGGGTGGGGGGGAGGGGGGGGGGTGTGGGGGGGGGGGGGGGGGACTGCTGTAATAGCATTAATGCTAATAATTCTACCCTGGACATGGTTTTTTTTTCAACCAATACACTAAGGCAAAGGCATGGAACGACACTAGAGGTATCCTTGGATAGTGAACATCATTATCACATTCTGCACTGGAACCCTATGAAGGACGTTAGGTAAAACTTTTTGCGAATACTTGATGGAGTAAACATCCTGGGGGGTGGTGGGGGCGGGGGGGGTGGGGGGGGGGGGGGTGGGGGGTTTTTTGTATTTTTTTTTTCGTTTTGTTGGCTTTGTTTTAAAAAAAGCTTTTTCTTTTTTTTTTTTTTGGTTTTTTTTTTTATTGTTTTTTTTTTTTTTTTTTTGTGTTTCTCGTTTTTTTTTTTTTTGTGTTTTTTGTTGTTTTTTTTTTGTTTTTTTTTTTTATTTTTTTTTTATTTTGTTCTTTGTTTGTTCTCTTTTTATTTTTTTTTTTTTGTTTTTTTTCTTTCTTTTTTGTTTTTTTCTCTGGTGTTGTGGGGGGGATGTTGTTGTGGTGTTTTGTTGTGGTTCCCTTCTGTCCTCGTCCCTTCCTTCTCCTAATGTCCTCCCATGGACCATGGTTTGTTTTTCAACAAACACCCAACTAGGCAAGGCATGGAAATGACACTATCGGTGTCCTGTGAAGTGACCATCATTATCACACTGCTCCCTGGACACTATTAAGGAACGTGAGGTAAGAACTTTTTGGCGCATACTTGCTGGGGGTACCAAGCTGGGGGGGGGGGGGGGGATCACTGCTCTAATATCATTTATCACTGATAAAATTTCTCCACTGGACATGGTTTTTTCAACAAATACAACTAGGAGCAGGCAATGGAATGACACTAGAGGCTCCTTGATATGACATCATTATCACATGCTTCACTGGAACACCATGAAGGCACGTGGGTAGAACTTTTTGCGAATACTTGATGGAGTACCAGCGGGGGGGGGGGGGGGGGGGGGGTTAACTTGTATTACAGGGTGGATATCATGCTCATGCACAAATACGTAATGGGTTGTTTTTTTAGATCATGTGATGTATGCATGTACATGGTTTACAGGCATAAAATAATCAGTAATACTTAAAGTAGGGTGAGGGGCTAGCTGCAAAAGGGACTACTGCTAGGGTACCACCGGGTCATTTGGAATGTACAGGTGTTTCATATGTGGATTTCAAGGGAGGGTATTTTATTCATTGAAATTAAAAAGCCTGGCCGTTCAAAACATCAAACAGCATCCAAGTCAAATTTTCAGGAAGTGCTATAAAATTATAACCCTTATTCATTTTTGGAATGTCAAAATTAACATTTTTTCAGGGGCTTGCACTCCAAGCCCCCAAAATTGAGCTAAAACTGCATATCATGAAAATGAAAGTCTAATGGGAAGACAAAGTGGTAGTAGAAGTTGGTAATAGGAGGGGACATATGTCATTCATTCGGCCACAAATTGTAAAACACTATAGAGGAGAGCAAGCGCTGTGATAAAGGAATCAAAATTAAGGTTTTTCAGGGTAATGGATTGTTTCATGCCAAATTCAGCAGCCAGCATTTGAAGGATGGGGCTGCTGCAATAAGGCACAGACAGGTTTGTCTTTCTCACCACCATCTACACTTTCAGGAAGAGTTAAGGAGTGCACCACCAAGAATTTGTGCAGATGACAAACCCTTCTTCTTATATATTTAGATGCTGTGGTCTTCAAGAATGTACAAACAAAACGATAACAATTTCAATTTCAACAAAAAAACATGCACCACACTCTATAATGAATAGTTTGCATTTATTAGTGCTTTATGTCTTATAGGCAAATCTGATTTAACCACAAAGCCATGCAGAAAAATAATCTAATTACATGTATAGTCAAACAAAATTCACACCCGTTTGCCAATCCCATTTATAAATATAATGCGGCAGTTGGAAAAGTGTTTCTGTCAGCTCATAATGACTATTAAAAATCGCAAGCAGTTTTTTAAAAAAATGCAACTTCATTACGAAGTGTATTTATGTTATCCATATTTCTCAGCAACCAAAAAAGTAAATATTGATCACGATTGGCATAGACACTCATTTTCTGACCACCAAAATTATATAAACTTTCAATCAGATACATCTTAGTGGGAGATGTAAAAAATGGTCAAAAAGGTTTACTACGTTATTGTGTATTACATTATCGTTTAATAATTTATGTTGAATGCGTTTTAGCTTACATCATGAACTATAATTTGAACATGGAATGATTTTACAAATCAACATCCAACATATTGACTCTAAGCACTGGTGGTTTCCACCCTAGGAATATTTTTGAAATTTGGATAACAGTGGGAGGTATCATTTTCGGCATAGGATTGTACGCAACAATATTATGCACCATATCAATGTTTATACTTTCATGGTATTCAACATGGGAAAACTATACCTTTTTAATCCATATAATGAGACAAATACATTGGTGTACATTTAAACACACCTGATTTGACCTGATTTCAAATTTACCCCTGTACTAATTTACCCCCTTATTTTACAAAGTTCCCCACATTTCCCAGAGGTTGGACCCAAAAATTCTGATTGAGCACCCTTCAAACTATAGAAAAACATCTTCAAACCTTCTTCCCCAAACTTCTAGAATAGGATTCTCCTTTATAACCCTACTATAGCCCACCCATGTGAGCAGGATAAAGAAAAACCCTACATGTCAGGAGTGTCACACAAAATGAAATACCCAGAACATAATTTAAATATTATCCAAATTCTGTCATTTTCATATCAATTTTTATATTTACATACCTTAACTTTAGCACTGAAATGTTTAGTGAAAAATACACATGGCTGCCTTTTTGTGAGGGAAAGTAGAAAAAACAAATTCACAAAATTTCCAAGATTTACCATGAATATTGTATAATTTACCTAAGTACCAATTCTGCATTTTTATTTTTTTTTTGATGATTATTAATAAGAATGTAAAATATACCATGGAAAAATCATTATTCTAAAAATGACACCATGACAAAAGATATGTTTTTAGCAATGATCTAGTGTGACAGTCCTGACATCTAAATTGCCTGATACACATCCTCATTGTGCATGCATCACAATTCCAAAAAAGTTTGCAACATTTTGCCCAGGGCCCACCCTGCAGACAGTGCTGTCCAACTTGTATAGAAGATTGGGGTCAATTAAAGGTTAACAGGATATGGCCAAATACAACTAAAACACATAGCGTAACAGATAAAGTTATGTCAGGAGTGTCACATTATTTATCCTTCAGTTAAAATGCCCAATTTTCTTGCTTTTGACAGTTGTACAAGGCAAATTTGATATTAGAGCATCAAGAAGATGCTAAAATAATTCTCATAAGAATTGTATATTGTGAGAAGTTGCTTCCAAATTTGTCATTTAAGATGTATATCCATTTTGAGGACAAAGGTCATTTGTATTTTTTTGTTCTGGATAAAAGCAATAACAGCACATTTTTTGAAGAGTGCCCTTAATTTTCAAAATTTTTGCACAGTTGTACTGGTAATTGTCTAAAAAACTATACCTGCAAGTGGTAATGCTCCAAATGCATATTTGTCATAAAAGCCAAAATATGTCATTTAATTGGCAAAAATATCTTCTTCTACAGGATTATGTTGATATCAACTAAACTTGTTCAGAGGACCCACTGACCCATGCTACCTATAGGGTGTTCAGGAATAAGGAGTAAAAGGTCATTAAGGGGTCACTTCCAGTCAAAAACCAAACATATTTAAAATATTCAAAAATTTTTAACTCAAAATGTTAATCATAGCAGAGTGACATGACCTTCGTATGCGTGTATATTACCAATGTATGCAAGGTATTTTATTTGGGGGCAAAAGGTTCATTTAAAGGTCATTTCCGGTTTGAGCTAAATAGCTTTAAGAATGTCACTCTTTAGTTGTCCTCAAGCAAAAAGACTGTGACACCATGATCAACACAAATCAATGTGAAGAAAAACTGATCTCTTTCAAAGGACATCGCCGGATAAGGACAGAAGGACCGGCCTCTATAATCATCATTGTTATATTTTACCACAATTTGGTGATTTGTTGGTCTTTGGACAAACTACTTTATAATGTACGCAAGGTGTTTTTTATCCCCAAAATACACTGTATCAAGAAAAAAAAAATGATAAAAAAATCTGAAAACTTCATGGGTATGCGCTCTGGAAAGCAAGCTTCGAGCTGAATCCATTTTTATGACCATTTATTACTTTAAATGGAGAAAAGAGGAAGATGTTGCCATTAGCTGAGGCTCTTTGTTACGAAGCTTGTAAGTGATGCCTAGATAGACCGTTGTCCTTCATAGGATAAAGAGACTACAATAAGGCAGCATTATAACAATAACCCAATATCTACCAGCTTTATGCTGCTACGATAGGATTAAATCGTCTTCACATGGAGCAGACTCTGGAATACCAATACAATGGCCAAAAGCAGGCCCATGCAATGCACTATGTATATCAGAGGCAAGTTAACTCACATTCTCAATCCCATGGCACAGTTTAATAGCTGATCATCATTATATGCTTCAAATACACACCCTGTGTTTTAGTTCTGATTTATGATAACCCAGAACACGCATAGGTCAGCTGTTGTTGTACTATGCGATCTTCCAAGGTACTGAAACTTGAGCCCTTAATTTGTAGTAGATGTCTTACCTATAAGTGTATGTGGTATGCAATAGGTTGTGTTGTTTTTGGCAATTCCATTAGCTGGTAAGACCCACCCCCAGAAACAAAAATGCCAAAAATACTAGGTTCTGTCACCCCCCCGCAAGCAAACAAGAATGCCACCGCACAATAAAAGTTTGCTAAAAGAATACAGCGAACATACTTGCAAAGCGGCGGGCATTGTGGTTCTTGGCGGGGGAAGGGGTTCATATTTTGAAATTTTCAATTACCCATTGAAGCCTGTATTATAATTTACATAAAAGCAACTTTTTATTTTTTTTATTTTTGGGGAAGGGGGTTTTTTGAAAACCAGCAAAAGGAAACTTTGAGCATGTGGCTTTATAATGCGGAATGTCTCAAGTTCATCCGTTCTCATGAAGACTATAGAGGTGTCCTTCATTCCTATCCGGCGATGTCCTTTTGATGCTACCCCTGGAACCAAAGCTGACCTTACTTACAGAATGGCCCTAGAAAAGCATTCACCTGAAGCTCCCAGAACCTCCCCCAAGGGTTAGTTATAATTTAATGGTGCTGCTATTGTGAACATACTACAACCCGAGAGCTGGTGAAACCTTCTAGAGTATCACGATCATTTTTCTTGCTGTATCCTTGTCAGTATAAACCCAAGACTTGATATTATTTTCAAGCAATGACAAGACAAGCATTGGCAAAATGTATAGAAAGATGTGACCGGTCAGATCTTTATTTTTGTCCATACTCCCATTGTCCCCCAGATTAAACTTTAATGAATTATGGCTCGCATTGGAACAGGGAAACATTTCAGATTCATACACCAGCCTATAACATCTCCAAGTTCATTGGGGAATACCACAGATATCTTTTTCTATATCTGTGTTGGATACACAGACCAGATCCAATTCCCTCTTATGTGTTCCCATGGCATAACGGGTGCAGCCAGACTAATTCTTCAGCAAAAGGAAAGAAAACTGCATGGGGATCTGTGAAGATGTTCCAGAATTAGTAAACAACTATTTTGGCATGGGAAATACCCCTCAGAAGAACACTTGTCAACACTTGAACGTTTTGTCATTGTTATGGATGACAGGACAATCAGCACACAAATGTTAATGATGCTCGTAAAGACTTGTTTACCAAGAAAGGAAGATCTATTGATCTTATACCACCACCGTCTGCGGCTCTATATCAGCACGCAAAGCAGCAGAATACCAGGCTGGATATGTCTGGGGACAATCATACTTTTCGCCGATCAGATGAAGCAATAGGAAGGGGCCCATGTGGTGGGGACCAGTAAGGTGATCGTTGTCTGAAGAATCCAAAACACATCAAGAGCTGCTGAAATTGCATGCAAGCCCTTGCGTGGTACTGACAGGCAGATTTGGAGTGTACATCATATTGCAAATGTCACCCCCCCCGTGGAAACTGCGCAATATCTAAGGAGCAGCTAGTAAAATTGTAATGGTAAAATGTAATATTACTTGTGGGCGTATCAATCAGAAAGAACAATGGGAATAACTGTGACAGTACGGCCGAATCCCTGTTATCAAATGTTTCACGTTTGGTTTTCAATCACACAACAGTTCCGCGGTTTTTGAATATTACGAGAGCCTGTCCAGCAAATGAACATAACAACGGCCCCATCATCCAGTGGGCCACAGCCACCGAGCTATGACTAATATCCAATAACTAATGAGATGGCATAGCAGTGTGGCATTGGATGGCAGAACAAATAAGTTTGACACAATCGTCCAATGGCTGTGCCCTGTGATGGTCACCAATTTGCTTGAGTCACGTCAGAGGCCAGATCAAACACAAGCACCATTGGCAAACACCTACTTCCTTTCCCCATCCATTAAAATGGCGGCCAGTTTTAATTTATTAGCGTTCACCACTGACCTCTACACATGATAGCGAGCGGGCTGCCTGCCCAACAGTTGAATGGTCGCCGAGTGGAATATCAGGAAGTTGGTATTTCCATACAATATGGCTTAAACAAGCATACATCTGCTGGTGCACACTGATAATTCCACACCATGTTCATATTGTTTGACAAGGGTGTGTGCATTATTTCTCGCCACTTGTATAGTAAACAACCAAGCTTCCTGCTGTCCTCATTTGGCGGACTCAGATCCGATAATCCATGTTAGAGGTCAGTGGTGGTCACATTGGATTTGGGCTTAAAATTGGTATTGATAAGTGCAGGTGTTTACAACACAGACAAGAATTTAAAAACAAATGTAATAAAGTAAAAGATTAAAATAAGCTAAAGTTTGACATTTTGTTTAGTGGCAGCCATTTTGATTTTGGCAGCATTTTGGCATATCACTTATACGGGCCAACTTGAGAAATGTTCATCCAAATACAACCAAATTTACCGTCTTAGGTAAACAAAGGAAAATTATCTGGACTAGATAATTTTATTACGGTGATATTTAGGCATTTCAGCATTTTTGGCGGCCATTTTTAATTTGGCCGGCCAATCTTGGAAAAAAATTTTGGTCTATAATCCTAAAATGTTCAGTAGGTGCAACTTGAACCTCTCTTCCATTTTTCATGCTTGTTACCCCCAAAAAAATGCAGATTCCAATTTGATATTATTCACCATCTGCAGCACTATTAGCAAACATGAACAAGAGTCTGAAAATCTTCTGGTAAACATGCAATCTTTTTGCAAAGAAAGCAATATGGGTCAACAACCTATTTCCGCACCACATCCACACAGGTGATGCGGCCCCAGTGAAAATGCCTGTCCAGTCGAATTACCTATGCATCAAAGTTGTAGGCAGAAGAACATTGATGCCATGTTAGCCTCGTGATATAAATTTGAACCT